>NMRB01000481.1:325558-359450 GCA_002633025.1 Notospermus geniculatus
CTGTTCTGATGAAGATAACGGAACAAAATTGGTGTCATTTTGTAGGTGTATCCTTCTTCAAAACAGACCAGAGTCCTGCTTTCGCATTTTCTACCGTAATTCGCCGTTATATTCCATTATTTGACGCAGGACGGAGCGACTTGGGCTTGGGCGAAAAACTTTGGGTAAGGAGACACTTTTGACAGGAGGTACCAAACATTTCCACGCCTCTTGCCGAGCTGTTCTGATGAAGATAACGGAACAAAATTGCTGTCATTTTGTAGGCGTATATCGTTCTTCTAAACAGACCTGAGTCCTGCTTTCGCATTTTCTACCGTAATTCGCCGTCATATTCTATTATGTAACGCAGGACGGATCGAACTGGGCTTGGGCGAAAAACTTTGGGTAAGGAGACATTTTTGACAGGAGGTAACAAAAGTTTCCACGCCTCTTGCCGAGCTGTTCTGATGAAGATAACGGAACATGAAATGGTCCATGGACCATGTGCTCACCTGGATGAACGTATCAGAAAAACAAATGACAAATGTTAAATCGAAATGTTCCAGGGTCATGTATCCTCGTTATATGCACCTGATAAAAATTTGGAGAAAATCCATTTCAGGAGTTACTGGACTTTGAGCTTTGGTTTTGGCCACCTGGTGGCCAAGCGCAGAATTGAATCGGACCAAAAAGTGGTGTCATAGGTCATCTGACATAGGGGTGTATATGTACCAAGTTTCAAGTCAATAGCCCAAGCAGTTACGAAACGCGCTCCACCAAATCACTAAATTTGAACTTTGACCTCTGTAACCTTGAAAAGTCGGTCAAATCAAAAACCTCTTACTTATGTCATGATGTCATGCATCCTCATTAGAAGCACCAATGATAAAAATTTGGAGGGGATCCACTCATCAGTTCATGAGTTATTGCACTTTTTGTGTTTTTGGTTTCCGCCACCTGGTGGCCAAGCTAAGAGTCAAATCGGACCGAAATCAGGTTTGGAGCAGGTTCTAACATGTTACAACGTGCCCCATCAAATTTGTTACAACCAACCCCACCCTATAGTTCAGGTCAAATGTGGGCTGTGATACCTATGCATGTGGAAGTGGGCTTAATCATGCTGGACCAGTTGTACAGGCTTTACATCATTATTCAAATAGTATCCCAACAAACTTCTAAAACTGCACAGGCAGTGAAGCAGGAGAGCTTTTCTGATCATGTCATGTTTTTACTTTCATGTACCGGTACTAAAAACGGTTTTTGTCAATTTTTTTGAAAGTGAATTCGTGTAGTCAGATGCCCTTTGGTACAAAGGTGGTCGATATCAGTGCCAATATATGTGAGGAAGCCCAGCCCTTCCCAGCGGATATTCAAGGAAATATTGGCCCTGTTACAACCTACCCCATGTTACAACCAGCCCCGGTCTCCCCTATGTGCATATACATGTAATAGTCAAACATGTGCACACAGTGCATGACCAACCTCTCCCTCCAGCACGCCAAGTAGGAAGGCCTATAGCCTTGCTGAGGGAGGTCCAAAGAGTTGTTAAGGTTTTTCACTCGTATAAAACTTTTATTAGAAACATATCGACTTCCATCTGTGACACTTTGATGTACGATACAGATAATTAAATGAAGAAATGCTGAAATGTTCAAGTGCAGTCCAGCAGGTGGAGAACTTTACAGCACGATGACGATAAGGGGTTGCACAATCAGCACACATTACTCCCACCCTCTTTAATTTGATCGCAATCTTCTGCCGACCACGAGATTCCCAGGCTGCTTGTACCTGCTTCCCTGAAAAGATATCAACAAATTTAGTGAAAGTTTGTTCACCATGATAGCTGTCTCCACTAGGCCTAGATCAGTGTAGATTATAACTTCTTTATCCAAGGACTGGACTATATGTTAAAATTCTCAGCCTCAAGTGTCCGGGTGTATGAAATATCACGAGATTTCGATATATCAAACTTGATAATTTGAAATATCTCTGCCTGTGGTAGAGGTAGAGGCATGATATCACCCATACTTATGTTATTGAGGATGCCCATTTTGATTATGCAATGTCAAATGACCTTGATGATCAGAGGTCAAGGTCAAACTTGCTGATTTGAAATAGCTCTGCCTGTGGCTGTGAGCATGCTGCCTGTCATGCCTGTAGGGTCCTCTTAAACAAGCGGGAACCATCAGACATTTACAATGTCATCTTATTAGAACAACAACTGTGAATAAAGAACACTTTGTTTTAGTTTTAACAATGATTTATTTGTAAAAGTATAACCACTGTTATCCACATGGATTAAATCAATGTGAACAGGCCTGTACATTCCATGCACTACCACTGTACATTACAATAAATTATTGCCGTAATATCATCAGTAAAAAGAGACAACTAGAGTGACAGTCAAGAAGAAAAACTAACAAATCTAAAGGTTAAAAGTTGGTTAAAACATCACCAGAGGATGCACAAACTATAAGGTTTCTATAATTAAACTACACAAAGTAACTAAATGCTTAGGCTGGGAACGTACCCTCACTTGACTCACTGAGAGCAAAAATGTCATTTAAACCTGTTGGGTTTTGCTGGAAGTTACACAACTAATGCAGAAATCACAAACAAACAAGGTGATGCCAACTTGGTTGGGAAAATTTATCATGGAAACATGAAAGCTTTATATTTCACTGAAATCTCATGGGCATTGAACATAAATTATCCTCATAATATGCTAGTTGTGCAACTTTGAAGTCAAATATGCACCAGAAGCAACCACAGCTAACAAATTGAAACCTAACAGAAGAAGCAGAGTTGCCATAGCAACAGAAACTAACATCACATGGATTCAATAATGCCTCATTCTACTAAATACATCAGATGTCAGGCCAGTCTTATCTCATGTCAATTTTCAAGATTAGGCCCAAATTCTTGTGGAAACAAACAGGAGTTTGTTTAATTTGTAAATTGTATCACATACATGTACTGGGTACATGTACATTCAGGGTTCGTACAGCTTGTGGAACACCAAATTTAAGACTTTTTAAGACCAAGTATCAGCAAAATTTAAGACCTATCTTCTCCTAAATGAAGCACCCGAAGAGATCCCTGGCAGGGTTTCCACCAGGGAAAAAATGATAGGGGATCAATGTGACCAAGAAGGTGGATACTTGGGCGGGGGGAGGGGTCTGAAAAATTTTGATTTTAGAAGCCCGGAGATGCAATTTCCTGGCAACTGCCCTGATATGAAATTTAAGACCTTCCCACAGAAATTATTAAATTTAAGACTTTTTAAGGCCTTGAAAATGAAAGTGCCGAATTTTAAGACTTTTTAAGACCTTGTACGCACCCTGTATAACATTGGAATTGCCACCTTTCCAGTAAACTTGCCCCAAAATATAAAACAGCCAATAAGACAAAACCGACCTGAAACTCTGGCTAGTCTAACCACTACTACTACTAAATCAAAAGAAGTTCACGCTAAGGCAT
Source organism: Notospermus geniculatus (assembly GCA_002633025.1). Taxonomy (NCBI): domain Eukaryota; kingdom Metazoa; phylum Nemertea; class Pilidiophora; order Heteronemertea; family Lineidae; genus Notospermus; species Notospermus geniculatus. The sequence goes on from NMRB01000481.1 coordinate 329,018, forward strand.
CTGGAATGTAAACAAACAACCTCACTATCATAGACGACTTCTTTGATTGCGGAAAACTTTCTCTTGATGACCAACTATAGTCTTATAAATGGGGAATCATTCGACATTGTTGCCAAATATTTAACCCAATAGAACCGCCTATTTTTTTGCACTTTCCATCTGTAGCTTTCACCCCCCTGAACTGCCACTGCACTAAGCTGAATAGAGAACAGTGTAATGAGTCAAGGCGGTTTACGACGGTATCGGCGTCTGGGGACATGGCGGATTGTGGCACTGCTGGCACTAATTGGTAATTTTCATTTCTACATTAGACGTGATGTGGATTTTTGTCAAAAAGTGGGTGTGGTCTTCTAGGCGGCTCACGGCGGCATGGGCTCTATTGGGTTAATGTAGAAACCTTTGTGAATGGTGGCATTCTGAAAATGAAGCCACACATTGCATGTACCACTCTGGAACAGCTGCAGGAGATAAAGTTGTATCTTATGCAACTACCGGTACATTGTACTGTCGATGTGCGAAATGCCTAGTTAGTAATATACACATCACACCATGGCAGGACAGAGTTAGGTGGCCAGTAGAAATACATGTTGATACATGTATCTATTAAGTATGAGGCTGAAACAATAGAAATGCATGTGTGAACATAAATGAAGCAGGAATTCCATGGTCATTTTTGAGAAATATTACCGTACATAAAGAGTATTCCACAGTCCAGAAAGAAGCTGACTATGTTCAGATACTTGAGTAACTTATTTACAAACTATTGTGATGCACTTAATATTTACATTCACTTGACTCACTGAGAGCAAAAATGTCATTTAAACCTGTTGGGTTTTGCTGGAAGTTACACAACTAATGCAGAAATCACAAACAAACAAGGCGATGCCAACTTGGTTGGGAAAATTTATCATGGAAACATGAAAGCTTTAATTTTCACTGAAATCTCATGGGCATTGAACATAAATTATCCTCATAATATGCTAGTTGTGCAACTTTGAAGTCAAATATGCACCAGAAGCAACCACAGCTAACAAATTGAAACCTAAAAGAAGAAGCAGAGTTGCCATAGCAACAGAAACTAACATCACATGGATTTAATAATGCCTCCTACTAAATACATCAGATGTCAGGCCAGTCTTATCTCATGTCAATTTTCAAGTAGATGATTAGGCCCAAAGTTGGAAACAAACAGGAGTTTATTTTTTATTTTGTAAGTTGTATCACATACTGGGTACTGTACATGAACATTGGAATGGGGAACCGGCATGCCCAAAGGAGGCGCTGGGGAACAACTCAGTTTTAACACAAAAGTGCACGCCCTGCGACGTTGAAAACATCACTGACGTCGCGCATCATCATGATGTCACATGCGTCAGAATCAATGACGTTGCTCTTCAGTCTGTTTATGCTAAAATAGTGAATTTTATACCGGTAAATGACATTCAACATGTTCCCACTTGAATTTTCGTTTGAAAACATTCAGACACATTGAGTCAGTCCTATACTTGATGATGAACGTGTGAAATTCGAAATTCAACTTCAGGAATATTTAGGGCTAGAAGGAGGGTGTAGTTTCAGAATTAAATGGCAAATAGCGTTGGCTTGACTTTCGACGTCACAGTTTTAACTGAATTGTTCGTCAGCGCCACGTCACAGATTACATGTAGTTCTGCCGGTTCCTCATTTCCACAACCTGTTCCAGTAAACTTGCCCCAAAATATAAAATAGCCAATAAGACAAAACCGACCTGAAACTCTGGCTAGTCTAACCACTACTACTACTAAATCAAAAGAAGTTCACGCTAAGGCATCTGGAATGCACACTTAGAGTTGGGATTAAAGGCGACTTGGGTAGAAACAAACAACCTCACTATCATAGACGACTTCTTTGATTGCGGAAAACTTTCTCTTGATGACCAACTATAGTCTTATAAATGGGGAATCATTGTTGCCAAATATTTAATGCAGAAACCTTTGTGAATGGCGGCATTCTGAAGATGAAGCCAGATATGTGACCCTCCACTAAACCAGTGTTAAATCGCACGGAAAATGAGCCTAGACAGACAGACAATACTGAAACTGACAAGTACGTTGGTCCCAACTTGCCAACCTCAGAGTGACTGATGACTGGTTTTGTGGTGGAGGGGTCACATTTGTCAATTTCAGTACTGTCTGTCCATAGTGAAGTCTGGGTGATTCTATTTCTTTCATTATCTCCTGGTGTCATGTCGGTACATTTAGGCTCATTTTCCATGCGACTGAACACTGGTTTTGTAGCGGAGGGTCACATATTGGATGTACCGCTCTGGAACAGTCTGCAGGAGATAAAGTTGTATCTTATGCAACTACAATGTACTGCCGATGTGTGGAATGCCTAATTAGTAATGTACACATCACGCCATGGCAGGAAAGAGTTAGGTGGCCAGTAGAAATACATGTTGATACATGTATCTATTGAGGATGAAGCTGAAACAATAGAAATGCATGTGTGAACATAAATGAAGCAGGAATTCCATGGTCATTTTTGAGAAATATTACCGTACATGAAGAGTATTCCACAGTCCAGAAAGAAGCTGACTATGTTCAGATACTTGAGTAACTTATTTACAAACTATTGTGATGCATTTAATATTTACATTGCTCAATATATTGAGTATTTGATACTCTCGTGAAATATGGCATTATTATTTGTGAAACATATGCAACCATTTTAACAGTGTGATCCTATCCTCATATGGAATTTTTACAAAGTTACAATTTATACACACATGCATTGATTATCCACAAAGTACGTCCAAACATTTTGTATGAAAATAAATTTTTAATTTCTTGGCATGATTGTAATTCAAACAGCACACAGGTACACGAACAGCAGACCAGTTGGTAAAGAGCAAAGATACACATCCCACAATGCACTGCACTGTAGCAGACAACACGTATTTACCAAGAAATACTGCAAAATGTGACATGATAAAAAAACACCATTTTAAGAAACCGGGACTACAGTGACAACTGGCCAAAAGTTTGAGTAGGTTTTGAAACCTGTCTTTACGGAACTCAAGGCATTCTTGCAAACTTCTAATCTAATACTACATTGTGGAGATTTCAATGGTATTACACGTCAAATGCACTGATTACAACTCCTGTTGAAAGGCCACTAGCACAGCATGACCAATCAGCATCGAGAAACCTGCTCCAAAGATTAATTCCTGACTACATTTAAACATGTATAAGAACCACCGGTTTTGTATCAATTCATACTGATTATCTCTAAGTATGATTGTCAGGAAAAACTAAACTAAACAGCTGCTGACCATTAACAAATCTACTGTCTGCCACAAAAAAAACATCAATAGCGCAAGAAGCTTGAATACCGTACTGGACCACAAAAATCCACAATGCCCAATAAGCTATAGTAATTGCATTAGGGATAACCAAAGCAGTAACTTGTGAACAAATTATAATCAATTCAGTAATTACTCAAGGTGACACCTTCTTATCAATCTTTGTTTCGATAACGAGTTTTATTCAAATCAGTAGCACCAGAAATTGCTGGCCAAGTGCAAAAATTGCCCATCTAAATGTTGAGAAAAAAACTTGCTGTCAATGCCATTTCAAATCAAATGCTGTAATTATGGCCTCCACATCTCTCGGGTGAGGAGGACATATGGCCTCCACACCTCTCGGGTGAGGACATAATGGTTTCACTGGGTTTCTTCTATGGATCTTGTCAATCACTTACGGGCGCGGTTTTACAAGAGCTGTACTCAACAGAATTCGCTCAAACTTTAACAGAATCTTAAATATAAATGTCTCCATCGACGAAAGGCTGGATTTAACTTATTTGCAATATTAAAGCGACTCGACAGTCGTTTTGTAAACAGAAGGATGATGTTTGTAAACATTGCCCTCACAGCCAATCAGAATGCAGGAAATGAGTGTTTGTAAACAAAGATTCGTCCCCTTTTGCATTCAAATCTTTTGGCTGACAAATCGCTTTAACCGAGTTTGGGGTGATTTTTGATGAAATTTGCTAGCTCGCCGTGCTCCTGGCGCAGTCAACAATCCATGACATCGCCCAGAGCAACGCAGCGTCACTCGCTGTGATAACAACCAAGCTTGAATTAATAGAGATACCATAAGTGACCCGCTCTGACAAAAGGAGACGCATGTCGCTCTTACCTTGGCAGGCTGAGACAAAATGTTTGTCAGTTTCAATATTGTCTGCCCGTTATGAAATCTGAAACAATCCATTTCTTCCATTCTCTTCTGGTGTCATCTCAGTTCGCTGCGGCTCACCTTCTGAGCGACATACGACTGGTTTTGCTGCGGAGGGTCACATATGGCACAAGGTTGAAAAGTGCCTCGCCCTTCAGAAGAGTCAGAACAGTTTCGAACACAACCACGCACAAGTCCAGTAATGTTTTGATGTGAAGCAATGCCCAGCTATAATTGCAACACCCTATAAACTGACACGAAGAGTTGACGTTTCACAAAAGACAAGCAGTATTACTTTTGGCAATCTAAACGAGGGAATCGGACTCATCAAGACGAATATACCACTAGTATGCACTCGACAAAAATAGATCAAAAACTTGACAGATTTGGCTTATACTTTCACCGTATATTCATACAAAGTTCCCACTTGCTGCCTTTTGAATATATTAAGATCTTCCTTGCATTTTAATCCTTTTATCTTATATTTTACACTATAAATTAACTAAAACTAAAAAACCCACTCGATATTGACAGCACAAGCAAAGGGCCTACACATGGTATGCTTGATGGAATGTTTTCAAGAGATAATACCATGTCACATTTTCCAAGCTGCCACAAAATAATCATGTGCATATAAAGTCCACAAATGCACGGGGCACGCTGGTCAACTTGACAAGAGGTATCCATAAATTTTAAAATCATACATACCACAGGATAATCTACGGGGCAAGCTAAAGCAACTAGAAACTTGGTTGTCTAAGTGCCAAGCAAATGCAGCTTAAATGAGGCTATTGTTACACTGTTTCTGAATATCTGTTCAGAAATATTATCCTGATGAACAGGCATAGCTGCCCTCAACTGTGGATGGTACTTCTCACAAATCAGCTCCAGGGCAGATTGTCATGCAACAGAGACGATTTAAATAGAAATTTGCTACTTAACTCTTTCACTGCTTATAACGTATACATCTATATACGTGGGGCCTGTTTCATAAAATTACTTTAAGCTAATGGTACCATTAACTTCAACGCATTTTCCATTTGGTTAAAAGTACCATTAGCTTAAAGTCACTTTATGAAACAGGCCCCTGCACTGTATATGTGCACATTATTTCAGTATTTCCATCTAGCAATCTTAAGTTGAACCAGAATCACTGCTGGCACATGGCTATTTGAACCTCCTGCCACGCAGCTACTAAAATAGGTGAAAAGGTTTCAAAATTGCCAACATTTGGCAATTTTTAGGTACAATCGAAGTTGAGTGAGCAGTGAAAAAGTTGATTAATGATAAACTTGTGATCCAGTACACACACTGCAAAATTTATCAAATCATCCAGTGAGGAACTTCACTACCCATTGTATAGAGTTTTGCATGATGCAGAAAAAGAAAATTTTTTTATAGAATACTTGCCATCTACAGGATAAGCCTTGTTGCATGACAATCTGCCGGGAGACCTTTAGATTCTATCTTAGGAGCCATCTTGGCAAATTCATCTCATACCAAGTTAGAGTTTCACCTTGCAAAATTCGCTTGCAAAAACAACAGGCACTATTGGTAGAGCAGGATTTCAGACAATGTTGAGTCCCTATCAATACATACGGATCAAACCATATCTTGAAAGAATACTCACATATGTGACCGGGTCCGTGAAAACCCGGCCAAAGTCGCTGGGGAGTGACATAGGCCTTGATCATACCTGCCCTTTGTTGCACAATCGATAAGGGTTTATTTGTCGCTAACAGACCATCGTGTTTTCATTGTGATGACACTCCCTACATAACTTATCAACCCTGTGGTGTTCAGCGACTTTGGGTGGGTTTTGACAGACTTGGTCACATATCAGGAATTACACTCTGTGTTGTCTTGTGAAAGACTGATGCTCCATCAATAGTGCCATGTCCAGGACACACATCACACATCAACAGAACACACAATTTGGGAAGACTCAAATAACAAGTCTTGCATCCTTTAACATTCGTGAAACTGAAGTTTGAAATGAGGAATCAATATTAACGATGGCAGAATTGTTCATTGGCATTTTAAATTGCTATTCATGCCATCAAAACAACCCTAAGATGCAACTTTTTGAACTCCCATTTCAAACTTGGCAAGACTTATTTGTGTACCTTTTCTCTGTATCTTTTCATTTCTGTCACATTTCTTGGTTGACGATCAGGAAGCAGCAAGCGAACATCTTTTGTGTGACAATAACGACAGTCACGACCATTGTTTCGAATCTGGCTGTATTCTAAACAAAAAGGCAGTTTTACACCACTTCCACTGAGTACTGTACCTCACTGAAGCAATGTTGTGCAATATTTCCCTACAACAGTTGGCTGCACTGAAGAAACAGCCGACAAAGGGACCGGAGGGTACATAATTCAGCATTGTCAGACGTCACCAGACCAGAGCGTAAATCTGCCTTACACATCAGATAACACTGCCCTTCCTAATTCACTCAAAGCACTTGTCAAAATCAATCAACTTATCACAATAAATGGTGTAACTGTCCCAGAATTTTGGAAACAAATCTAAAAGCAGAAATGTTTTCAAAATATTCAGTGATTTTCTTCTTATGGCTCCTCCAGTACAACTGTGTACACGTCTCACTTCCATCCACAGCAGAGGGCACAGCACCGTCATGGCGTCAGGAGGTGGGATTTTTTGCGCGGTCGTTTACCACGCCCACCTTCGAGTAGGTAAGTCAGGTCAACAGGTTCTTTGCCCGGGATCTTGGCAAGAAGTTTGGTCAGGATGATGTTCAGGCGATCTTTCCTTTCTTGTCGCTGGAAAAGAAAGCTGACGATAAGACAACGCTGCCACAAAAACCAAACAATTTCACTTAAAATTACATAATTGCCCGAGCAGATAGTCAGCAAACACTGTTGGAAAATGCAGTTTGTGAAATAGGGGAACAATTTTTTTTGAAGAGCTTCACTTTGGGGAAACACGCGAGATTACACACAGTTCACGGGAGTGCGGGAGAACAGGTGTAAATGCGCGAGTCCCCCGCCAAATGCGTGAGACTTGGCAGGTCTGTACTACATGTATGCGTCAATTCGCCCAGTACTTGATGCTCAACTCTCAATTCAATAGGCCTACTGTATCAGTTGTGAAATATGTGTGGTTAATGATCCCTCCTAATTCTTTGGCCCGCGAATGAACGAATCAGGTAACAATCAGTTAGTGGTGCATATCTTAACCATACTCTACCTTTTTCTCACGGAACCTGGCTAAGGGCAGGTCCTCGTCAGAATCGGTGTCTGGATCCTTGCCCTTTTTTTGTTTCTTCTCTCTTGGCTCATCCGTGAAAGCTGCATCATCGTCGCCATCACCAACGACCATATAAAGATCTCCCGATGCGGTGGACGTGGTGTCAGAGTATGACCCTTTACGCTTGTAGTTATCAGGGACAGTGTGGGGCTGGAAAAATGGAAAACAATTATAACAGACTTGCCCTGCTTTAAGCTTGAATAAACGATGTCTTTCACAAGATATTTTTTTAAAAACAATGTGCCTTTGACTTGAAGAGTGACCTTCAAAAGTAAGACAAATCCAAAATCCAGAATAAGGTCTCTTACAATGGGGACCCTAGCTCACTGCCTCAATTGGTGCCACTAGTGGTTAAAACTATTGAAATGAAACTGACATCCCGGTCCTGATCAATTTCCCACACAAAAGGCACCCATTGTATAAGACCTGGTTTCGGTGTGCTGCCCTCTATCGTAGCTAGGATCCCCATTCAACCCACATCAAAGAAAAGCTCACCGAGAATGTCCGCTTGGGCACAATTTTCTTCTCAAAGGCGTCAAAGCAATAGGCTTTGGTGTTCGTAGGGTACTTGGAACGTGAGATCTTGTAGAAAACATGAGCAGTCTTGTCCAGGCGATATTCACAGATGTACACGTCATCCTCCTTGGCACTCTTCGGCCGTCCTTTACAGTACGTATTCAGGTCAAGCACATGGCACGGACCAACAATCACATTGAGGGGGATGATGTCGTACACCGGCACTCTAAAAACCTCATTTGGGAAGAACTTTCTGGACGGTTCGTGGAATGTTTCCTGCGGACGTAGGTATACATGGCCATAAGCAAATTTCTCGTTCCTGAAATGTATGAAGAAACTGCCTTAGATAAAAGAAAGGACTATAATATAACACAAATTTCAAATTCTAGCTCAGAAATTTCTCAGTCTCTTCTGTTCCTCTCAACATCATAATGTACAGAATTGTTCTCGGTCAACTCCACAAGCAAAGAACCTCCTTCAATAGTCTATATACCAGTATGTGTGGCGGTCTAGGAAAACCCGGCGGATGTCGCATTTGAGGAAAGTGTTAATGGCCTTGCTGAACCCGCACATTTCAATAGCTGACATGTACTAGGTAACAGGTAAACAGTAGCTAGGCCTAATAGATCAATGCACAGGCAATCTGAGAGCCCTTGTTCATCATTCAGCGACATCCACCGGGTTTTCCTAGACCGCCACACATATGCGGTGTGTTGCACTTACTTTTCATCAATCCATAACCTCTCAATGCGGAATATATCCCGATCATCTATAATGACATCGTCTACAGGTTTGTAAGGCGGTCTCGCAGGAGGTTCCTCGCCAATAGATACTGGCCTGGTGATGTAGACGCAGTCTCCAAGCCGCACGAGTAGATCATCACGGAGTAGCGTCATGTACTGCGTCTGTTCAGGCGGAGTTGAGGAGTCGGACTCGGTGAATGGAACTTCCTGAAGGTGAAAAGGATTACGATTAGAAGGATGTATCAGAATGAATGGAACAAAAATACAGGCGTTCTTCTCTCGAGTTGATTGTAATGGGGACTTGGAGGAACTAACGTCACAACGTGGCACTGCGACCGGTACGACCAAAGTTTCTTTTCCTAATGTTATTTCCATTTATTTCTGACGTGAAGACAACCCTATTGTTTCGGTCACCTGGCATTAAAATTTACATCATCTTGTAGCAGATAAAAATTTCTGCATTTTTCGGTGCTTTTCTACTTAAAATAAAGAGATACGATAGCGATAATGGCAATGTCTTATATCATTAAGACTGTCAGAGTGGCACAGCAGAAAAAATAGTGCCTGTGACCTCTGAAGTTCCAGGTTTAATGCCGGGTCGGCCCCCACTCTTGATGTGATATTGATGTGATAGAGTGCGACTCTCTTTGACACTGCAGGTATAGTCCGTTCCAGATACCTAAGGCAAATCGCACTTGGCTAACCTTGTCAGTTGTGGTTAGTCTATTACTAACAGCTTGACCACAAACACAGCCAATACGCAAGGTGACATGCATTATAAACTTCACCATTGGACTCGCCTGTTAAAGTATTGTGCAATAGCTCGTCAAAATAGTGAACAGGGTCGTGTAACATTGCAGAGTTCAACCTAGTACCATTTGCCTTAGGTATCTGGAACGGACTATAGTCTTCTGTACTCCATTTTTCTCCTGCTGTACATTGAATTCACTCGATGTGGTGGCACTTTGAATGGATGGAACAAACTTGTGCAGCATCACCTACCTAAGTGGCATCAATATTTCTCATGACAATCTGACAAAATCTTGACCAAATTTATCACAGTCTTACCTTATCGACTGTTCTAGGGTCACATTCCTCACAGAGGTAGTTTTCTTCATCACCACTTACACGCATACAGTCACAGTGCTGCCAGATCTGGTGGAAAAGAGAACAGTGGACCTGAGGTATGGGACCATATTTTAATGACAGGGATGAAGTCACACACAGCAAATCAAGATGTCCGCACAGTCATGGCAGTAAACAGCATGCAGCATTATCAGATACATCCCAAAAGGCCTCACAGCATTATCCAAGTCTCAGTTCAAGGGAGCTCACCCAGAACTAATGAGAATACTAATAAACAACTGGGTGAACGATCAAACTCAAGGCTCAATGACACGACAACAATACCATAGTATGATCAGACCACACTCTTCGATAGCAGAACTCACTAACAGCATTACACATGTAAATGGCTTCCACACAGTTCACAATCTGACTTACCAGACACTTCTCACATTGTATCATCAAACCCTCATCTTTGTAGATGCCACAGATACAGCGGATGATCTCGTCCTCCTCCTCATCTTCTGGGTGACGGGATTCGGCTGAAAAAAAAACAAACAAAGTTCACGTCTTAACACCAGTTGCTAGGCTCTATCAAAAGTACCAGGGGCCGTATGCACAAAACAAGTGTAAAATTTTGTAATCTTTTGTTTGGAACAATAGTTTAAGGGAAATTTTACACCTAAGATGTTTTGTGCATACGGCCCCAGAAATTTAACTTTCAAGGTTAAAAGAATATAATCAGCAGAAGCAGACACTGATAACTGTAATATTCATCCATACACTGGGAAACACTGACCAAATGAAAAATAATTTGATGATACTTACAATCGGCTTCAGATGGATCCACTTCTGAGCTGGTCGAGTAGTGTTGTGACGTACCCATGATCTCATCAATCCGGGGGTTAGCTTCGGACCGTGCCTGATAGAACACCTTACGGAGGTGTTTCACCTTCAGACCCATCTCGGACTTCTTCCCACAGTAAGTCTGAATCATGACAACAAGTTAGTGTGAGTGAACAAAATCTTCAAAGCATATAAAATTTCAAAATCTATAGAGTATTCCCTCCAAGTTTGTGAAGTTTCGCCTCGCGTGACCATGACTAAAGCTAAAGGCACTCCGCCATATGAGTGTTTTTTTTCATGCAATTGGCTCTCAATGGGCAGTTCTTGGGCTAGGACAAATGAAACAAACAACTGCTGGTATTTCCTGCGGCTGAGTTGCCAATAGAGAGCCAACCTGCAACATGGAGTGGTCTTATTGGTAAGGCCAGTTCTTTCTGGAGCCTTCGATAAAGGGAGTAGTTCTGCCAACTCGCTCAGCTAAATCACGAGGATTCATGCAAGAAGACCAAGTGTTGTCCCTACCTCCACATTCTTGAACAACGTCAGCATCTCCTCATCGAAGGGCTCAGGCATGGGGAACTTTCCACTCAGTATCTTATCATTGATGGAGGTCAGAGTGATCAGTTTCTTGATGACCTTATAGTATGCAGGATGACTGAAACATCACGATAATATAAATACAAACACCTGTTTATAGATACAAATCCTAGGGACTGGCCAAAATAATGTTTTCCATTGGAGAGGTATCAGGGTTACATGTAGATCAAATTGACTAAAATCAGCAAATGCAACACCACACACAAGCTAAGGATTAGGCCTACTGTGTTTGTCTATTAAAGCACCTGATGTCGGGTAAATACCACCACAGAATTTCGGCATACAGGTACGCTCGTCAGCAAAGGAGAGAAGCCTCCTTCTCCATCAATTTCGCATGTATTTTTTTCATGAGAATCTGTAACTGCATGCAGAAGGAATACCTTTTCTTGGGAGGCAAATTCATGAGTGGTCCAGCAATGTTGTTTCCATCTTCATCTTTACAGTCAGCAACAGCAGAATAAATATCGGTCAAAACCTGGGCAAGTTTGGCAGTCCTTGTAACACTGGAATCTTCCTCGCCAAGTTTCAGTCTCCTGGAATAGAAAAGGCCAACGAGCATCAGCATATGATCAGCTTCAGGAGCAGATCCAGGATTTGGGAAAAGAGGGGGCCCCCGGTGCTAGAAACATTGAAATCTGCAGTGAATTTCAATGATTTGCTCCAAAGGGGCTGTTCACTTTCGGAACCATTTTCCCAACTAAATTTTCATTATGTTGCAGTTGTTTGATTTTCATGATAACTTCAGGTATAATATTTTATAATGTGAACTACATAATCATGAAAGAAAAATGTGCCATAAGCTTCATTAATTAGGAAAACAAAGAGCATTTGCAAAATGTCCGAAATCAGCATGAAAACAGTGAAATTATTTCCTAATGTTTGTTGTACTGGGAGAGTAATGGTATTATTTATCATTCGTCAAAAAATCATTACTAAACATATTGGTTTTGCTGAAATATTTGCATAAAATGTGTGATTTTCTTCATTTCTGGACACCTATTTAAGTGGGTGGAGAACAGAACAGCACATCTAGGCCTGTCGCATTTGAATGGAATGCTGTGGTAAAGATTCATGGTCAATATCAGTGATCAGTGGTTTGTAAGGTCATAAAAGGGAATACTTGAATTTGACATCCCACTGATCACTGAGGCCTGCCTACAGGTCATGGTTGATTATGCATGTTGTAACTGATATTGACCATAATCTTTACCACAGCATTCCATTCAAATACGACAGGCCTAGATGTGCTGTTCTGTTCTCCCCCCACTTAAATAGGTGTCCAGAAATGAAGAAAATCACACATTTTATGCAAATATTTCAGCAAAACCAATATGTCTAGTAATGATTTTTCGATGAATGATAAATAATACCATTACTCTCCTAGTACAACAAAAATTAGGGAATAATTTCACTGTCTTCATGCTGATTTCGGACATTTTGCAAATGCTCTTTGTTTTCCTAATTAATGAAGCTTATGTCACATTTTTCTTTCATGATTATGTAGTTCACATTATAAAATATTATACCTGAAGTTATCATGAAAATCAAACAACTGCAACATAATGAAAAAATAGTTGGGAAAATGGTTCCGAAAGTGAACAGCCCCTTTCAGAATTTCACGGTCGATTTTACAGATATGTTGGCCGAAAGGGGAGGCGAGCACCCGGGCGGCCCCCTCTGGATCCGCGCCTGAGCTTCATCCTTCATAACTAAAGGCGACTCTCCACGTGCAAGTTTTCTTGGGGTTTTCTTGCGCAAGTTGGCTCTCTATGGGCAATTCAACTGCAAGCAGTTGTTTATGTCATTGGTCCCAGCGTAAGCCGTGAGGAACAAATAATGGTGAATTGCCCATTGTGAGCCAACTTTCACGTGGAGAGCTGCCTTAACTCATAAAGAACTGAGAGTGGCTCAGTGCGACCTCATTTTTGACTGGCAGTTCATCATGCCGACAAGTCACAAAGTGTGCCATGTGAGTCAATGATGTAATTTGACAATCAAGATGGCAATTTTTTCTGTGACGACATCCTCTGCAAGAACTCTATAGACTTGTACCAGTAAACTATTTGTGACCCGATCTAGCATAAGAATAGGCACATTTCACAAACGAGGAAAGGGTTACAACACAATAGCTGAAATGTACGTCTCTGCAGGTTGACAACAGTAGTGGACAGCAGTGATAATAGTTGATTAAACTGATGACCAGTGATGATCACCTGCGACATGCGCCTACTTTTGCTAGATCGGGTCACTTGCAGGCGACTGACAATGAGGAACAGAAAACATAGTGATGGGAAGTCCAGTCGTTCAGAAGACTGAGAAGTAGAAGTTCCCACCTGGTCTTGATATGCCTCGGAGTCTTCAGCGCCATGAACTGAGACATAAAGACATCTTTCTGCGTAATCGACGATTCCTTTGGGACATCCACCTCGTCCTTACTTTCATCGGTTGACTTCATCATCCGCTGGCGGATACGTCGCACCTTCTCTAAATTCCGTAGCAAACCAATGTTATGTTTGAGGATGAAGCATCGTTCCCGATGTGACATTGGCTTCATCGGTTGGAGATACTGCGACCGTTCAGATGCCTGTTCCATCTCCTTTCGTTTCTTCAACTTCGTCTTTGATTTACGTTTATCTGTCGCCGGTCGTCCCATTGGGTTCTTGTTTTTGGTGACGCCATTGATGCGCTGTCCTCGTCCACCAATCGTCCCACGACATGTCTCGCTGCCGCACTTACATTCCTGCTGTTGTTCTAAGTTGTAGTTGTCAAAATTATAGTCGTAACTGAGTTCTTCATTAGGTTTGATGTCTCGCAAGGCAAACAGACCAATTCTGTAGACGCCATTCACATTCCTGCAAAGGAAATAGAATTCAGCTAAATGAACTGACTCGACATCTCTCTCAGCACAAAACTAGAGGAAACAGCTTTGACTGGTAAACCTAAACAAGGAAATTACTGTAAAGCAGGGTAATTTCGCGGCTGGAAATTTTCGCGAATCAAGATTTATAGACATATTTGCTGCAGGATATTTTCGCGAGTCTCTGCCATTTTTTTCAGTTTTCTTTCACGGACCATGTTTATCACTTGCCTGTATTTATATTTGCGACAGGAAATTTTCGCGACTCATACACTCTCGCGAAATTCGCGAAAATTTCCTGCACGCGAAATTTTCCTGCTTTACAGTATTAATTGGAAGAATGCAAGTTCTTTGAAAGATCTTCACCAAAATGACTTTAAATACATTTGTGAGGCGGTCTAGGAAAACCCGTTGGATGTCACGTTTGAAGAAAGTGTTAATGGCCTTGGTGAACCCACACATTTCAATAGCTGAAATGTACTACCTAACAGGTGAACAGTAGCAAATCGATGTACACGCAATCTAACAACCCTTGTTGATCACTCAGCGGCTTCCGACGGGTTTTCCTAGACCGTCACACATTTATTCTGCACCACAATTGCTGAGGAATTCTTCTCTTGTTTTTCTGAGTTTGCTCTGATCTAATATATTGGGCAATCTGAGTATACATGTATTATGCCACATAGGCCTGGCAATTGGAGACCTGGATGCTGTTAGAGGTCCCAGAACATTTGACGTCACAGACAGCCACGGCCTCCATGTCATTATGGATGAAGCTGTGGTGTGCACTTCTCTGTGACATGAATTTCATGATGTTCTAGGACCGCTAACTGGTGGTGGCCTCTGACGGCCGTAAAGTCCCCATTCCAACTCCCACTTAGAAGAACTCAAATGCCCTATCTCGTGCCCTGAAAGAGATAAATTCTCACCATTTCTGCATCTCACAGTTTGGTTCACAAGAGTGGTTGACGAATCGACACAAGCTGCCCATTCTATATCCATCAATGACGGTACCACTGTCAAGATTCAGGCAGTAATGATGGCGTTCATTGTTGTACGTCTGCGTCATACGGCTCTTAAATTCTTGCTCGCTCACCACTTCTCCGACATATTCGATAATGAATTTTCCTGAAAAGTGAAATGGGAAACTGAGTTTCTACCTTTTTTAGTGACAGCACTTTCTCTGCATGGTGGATAAGAAACAGAATCTATATCTTACAGCACGACTCTGTCTTTCTTACCAATAAATTACGAAATTTCTGAATATAAGCCACGTGTTGATCAGACCATGTGTCGATTTCAACCCTACTCAAGACTTACCTACAGCAATCGGATATTTACACTTTACCCCAAAGCCTCGATCACCGGTATAGAACAGATGAAGTCCAGGACACCACTCGTGCTTCTGCAGTCTCATGTTGGAACACTTATCCCCACTAGGACACGTTGATGGGTTACATTCAGTGTAGACCATCCTGGGGAAGAAAATCAATCATGTCTCAAAGCAATCTACATTATTACCCCAGTTCTACCCTTTAAAGGGACTCATGCAAAAAGTTACTGCACGCCAGGCACTAAAGTACTACTGTCTAACGACAGGTGGCAGCAGGCGTTTTTTCCCCAAGAAATATTTCCACCGACTTTTTCAGTTGCAGAATCAACTACTAGACAGCGCATGCCATGAATGCGAAATGAAGCGGTCTAAAAAGATCGTAGTCGCTATTACCTTGACAGTGTTATACTGGCACTTTTCGCATGAGTCCCTTTAACTGCCAAATTAATGGAGCAATTCCTATGACTTCCACCCAAAATTTTTAACCCAAAATCACCAGTATGAAATCTCACCGATACTGTTTTCATCACGCCGATAACAATCTTTTTTATCGGGATAAAAAGCTCAAAACGAGTAGAACAATCACTGCGCCATCTGATAACAAGTGGCAGAACTGAAGTTTCAGAATCTCATGTCAACAGTTGTACCTCAGGGGCCGTATGCATGAAACATCTCAAGTGTAAAATTTCCCTTAAAACTATTGTTCCAAACAAAAGATAAGGGAAATTTTACACCTAAGATGTTTTATGCATACGGCCCCTGGTGTTTAGGGTAGATACAAGATAGATTCCTTCTTCTAATCAGAGAAATTGGATTCAGCAAAGACGAAAATGGAGGAAGTACCTGTTTAGACAATCTTCATCAGCACAACCGACGGTCAAGTTGTTGTAGACGGTAGGTGCAATACAGTTACAGGGGTTAGACTCATAAGGGCAGACGGGCTTCATATCAATGTAGACATCTGAAAATAAAGTAAAAAGAGTTTAATAAGTAATTGAATTTAAAAGAATTGCAATCTGTTTTGCCCAGATTGTCTTGATGTCTTCTTTCCATTTTGGTGAAATGAATGGCAACCTACACTCTCTGAGGATGATGCTGAAGGTCAACTGCTAAGAGTGGATACCTGCCTCTCAAAATCTTTGAGGCGATTTTTATCACTTTTATTTCAACCCGCCACATATTGTTCCCACTCAATTATACCGACACTGCATTGAAGTCTAAGATATTGGTCTCAGGACTGTCTTTTTACCATGTGATTGTGGTAGATGACAACAACTGCTGTTGATTATTAACTTGTTGCCAAAAGGGTATGTACCATGTGAGTATCATGATTACCACAGCAGACACATGGTGAAAAGCGGTCTGTACCCCTTGAGCCTTGTTTGCACTACAGTGGTTTCTGCCGCGGGTTTTCACAGGCATTGGGATAATTAATACGCCATGCATATGTTGTCAAACCATCGAAGGATTCAAACCGTGTGAAAATCGCAACGCTTGCCGCAAACCACGGCAGAATCCGCTGTTGTGGAAACAGGCCTTTAGACATACCGGCCGTATTCAAAAAGGGTGATCATCGCGCGATTAAGACTTAGACGCATGTAACTTCACTAAATGCACACACTTCCACCATGCTTTTGACAAAGCTACACGCGTCTAAGTCTTAAACACTCTTTTTGAATATGGCCCACTAATTTTTACTGTCACTATAACTGAGTTGGTATATTATGTGACGATCTGGGGGAGGGCTATTAATTTCACCAGTTGACTGATTTGTAACACAATCTTCTGCAAATCAGAACTGAAATTCAAAATGCTTATTACGGGCAGTAATAGGGGGAGATCAGCATGATGATAGGCGACCGTTACCATACTCTTATGACATTTAGAAAACCTGGCCTGGAACTGGTAATCATTATTTTAGAAATGTCCAATTTTTTTCTTCTAAACGTGACTTGGATATATTCCACCTATTATTATCTTCAACATTTTGAACACTCTTTGAAATGTGTCTTAATTAGGTATTTAGACAAACTGCTGGGAGCAGTGCTGCCTGTGGATGGTGTTCACAGACTGATAACAAAAGCTCCTTATTTTGTAATATGAGCACCTAGTGCCATTCCCTAAATGATCCATGTCAGTAGAACTTATTATGTTTGTGAAAAGAGATATACATGTACAGGACATGTTAAAATACTGCGCAATTTGAAGAATAAAGAGAGTGCTTCAAAGATACAACAATTTTCATTGCAATCAGCTATTTTTGACTGTCGTTCAAAATTCACACAGCCATTCACCATGTTCACATCTTTCACATGTGCAAGGAAGTCACCGGTAAATGGAAATACTGGTATAGTGTTTTTCACATCGTTCTGGCCAAAGGTACTTAGTTGAACTCAGGAATGTGACCAGATCACATTTACCAAAAGATGGTGTTGGCACAATGCTAGATTATCCGTACGGTTGGCGTAGCTCTTTCTCGATGTCAGCTAAAGCCAGTCAGCCATGACACTGGCTGCCGAGGGTTGTGCAACATTCCTATTTGTGATCACACCATTACAATTTAGTGACAAGAGGTCAGCCAGGTACCTTTGGCCAGTTCAACCTGAAAAACACTACCCAGTATACAGATTGAATGTTGTTCAAGGATGTTTTTAAAGTCAAGGATTTATATAAATTGGAATCACAATGAGATATTGGCAGTAAGATCATAACAAGATATAAATAGATACTGAAAAAAAGTCGAAAAAAAAATCAGTTCCAGCATCAAATCTTAAGGCGCTGCTCCACGTGACAGTTTTCTATCGAAAGTTTGCTGTCAGATAGTCAATTATTGCTCTCAGACAGTAATAATATATTATTGTATGACAGCAAGTATTGCTGTCTGACAGCAATAATTAACTATCTGACAGCAAACTTTCGTCAGAAAACTGTCACGTGGATATTGGACAAAATCTACACGTGACTGCCCGGATATCTACGTGTAAAGGAGAGAAATTTAAACTTAACTACTAGCTCGCTAAATCTTTTTCTCATAATACCAACAAACCATATAGCAAAGAAATTTCAGGAGAATCTTGTTTCTAATAAATTACCAAGATAACACATGGACACACTCAGCTGAAAATTTCACTGGGACGACAAGACGGTCACAAACAACTTGGGCATACTATTTCGGAGGGACTGCATGGCAACTATCAACTGGGGGCCCTGTAGATGTTTGGTAAAATTAATTCGTAAAATATCACTTGATGAAAATTTAACCCTGGCATTACTGGAGGGAAGAGCCCCGAAGTTCGTTGGGGTACATTTTATATGTGAATCTGATAACCTATTAAATAAACGATGAAAACTTTTATGATTTTCTGACCCGAATATAATTTGTACGGCGGATAAGGACAGACACTTACTGTTTCTGATTTTCTTGTAATGAGGGGTCGGACGGATGTTTTTCTGAAGCTGAAAATGAAAGAGGATCATATGAAATTTCCAAGTAATAAACATAGGTGGTGTATTATACATGTTATAAGCATCCTCCCACAGCAGGGGTTTTTACCTCACCCCATTTACTTTACCCACTCACATATATCTTGTGTGTGAATGTATGAAGAGGAGCGAGACCAAAATCCTGCTGTGGAAGGATGATTGTAAGTGACTGCCAGGCTTGATTAGGTGTCTACTCTTGCAGAGCAAGTTTCTGTCCACAGCCACTGGCCAAAACGATGTACATGGGGCCACCAAAACTTGACTCATCCTGAATAATCCCATACAGAAGTACCCAGTAACAAGTATCCAGGCATCAACCAAGAATCCGCGCGATTACTAACCTGCCCATTGGTATGAAGCCACCAGATGTCATAAGGCAACTGGAAGTCGGCCTGCTTCTGCAGCATGTACTTTCCCACGTGGATGGGGAGTGGAAGCAAGCCATACTCATGCTCCTCACGGTTGTACGCGATCTTTGGTTTGTTGCCTTGAGCTTCTTTGGGGGTGTCCTCCACCTTGGACTTTTTCACACTGGAAACAGATGAGAGACGGTTTATAAACAACATGCACAATTGTTTCAGGCTGCACAGTCATTGTCAATGCCATTGCCATTGAATCCAAAGTGGTGTGACGTCAATGGTCACCTGAGGTTCAGATTTCCTCAGTTGGTGTTTATAGTCCTGATTTGGTGAGGAGAGCCGGCGAGCGAGTGAGGAAGGATGCCGTGGTCATAGAATGACATGTTTCCCCGAGATACATGTAAGGTGTCCACCCGACAATAGATTCGGATGGGGAACAGGTGTGATAGGCCGGAGACTTACGAACAGGAACTTCTGGTTTGATCGAGAAACCCACCCACCCCACCCATGTCAAGGACAGGCACCATCGGATGTGTGTAATGTGTCGGTGTGAATTCGTCTTCCCGTCTGATTACCGACACTGCACACATTTGATGGCACACCACTTTGGATACTTTATTAACACAGTAGGATCGACCAGAGTATTCAGACTCAGAAGATTTACAGAAGGACTGGAACCTTACCCTGTAGTTGCTTCCTTGAAGGCATCAGAGAAGAGGCCAGCTTTCTGGTACTTATTCTTCCTTGGTTCCTTGCCCTCGCCTGATGTGCTGTGGGAGAGAGAAGTTCATGAACATGCAATATAATTCCCTTAATATAGATTGTGAAATTAGATAAGCAGATCCCATACATTGTATATGTTTTGACAAAAATCCAAGGCCTTGCCCTCCTACCCTCAGCTTTCCCCCTTCCTCATCCAGATCCCAATTTGGCCACAAAATGGTCATCCCATAACCTCGTTAAAATTGTGCTCATATTTATTGGGATCCAATCTACGTTGCAGATCATAGGCATCAGAGAAGAGGCCAGCTTTCTGGTACTTATTCTTCCTTGGTTCCTTGCCCTCGCCTGATGTGCTGTGGGAGAGAGAAGTTCATGATCATGCAATATAATTCCCTTAATATAGATATTGAAATTAGATCCCATACACATCACATTCATGTTTTGAGAAAAACCCGAGGCCTTGCCCTCAGCTTTCCCCCTTCTTCTTCCAGATCCCAATTTGGCCACAAAATGGTCATCCCATAACCTCGTTAAAATTGTGCTCATATTTATTGGGATCCAATCTACGTTGCAGATCAAGAATCAAGCACCATCTGTAACTCTCCAGACGTTCTATCAACCGATGATATCTGACATCAAGGAGATAATAGTGGAGTCTAGCTATTGTTGAGAGGCGGAAAAACCAATAATTTTCCACATTGCTCCTCACTTTCATGATATATTTGACTCGGAACATAACGCACAAAGAGGTAAAGATCCTGAGAGTTTTAACTGTCTCCCCTTTGGTACTGTGAAAATCCACAAGTGACTGCTGCATTATTTTTGTAGCAGCTATCTGCAGCTAAATCGAATTTTTGCAGTTCAGAACACAGATGAATTCTGCACAAAATCTAAAGGGGCTGTTCATTTTCGTCACTTGAGGAATCTGAGTTGTGATCGTTGGAAAAACGGAAAAAGCTATGCAATTGCAAATTGCAGGGATTATTTGTTGTGCTGTACAGAATAATTGCAGCAATTTGCCGCTTCATAGCTTTCTCCATTTTCTCAAGGATCACAACTCAGATTCCTCAATTGATGAAAATGAACAGCCCCTTTACATGTACATTTCTTACTCTATTTAAATTTGAAGTTTTGGGTTTATAGTCTGATATCAACAACGGTAGAGGTGTCATCCGACTTTACACTTTAACCCCGGTCTATCCTGAAACCTTTCAGTAGAACTCTGATGAGCTGCTCATTCAGCGCTACAATCTGAACACTTCCAACCAGTACCCATTTACATCTGGGTGGAGAGAGACTAGTAAGGCAAAGAGACTTGCCCAAAGTCTCACGCCACAGTGAGATTTGAACCCGGACCCTCTCATCAATAGTCGGAGACCCGAACCACTACACCCTCAATGTGGACCTCATCATCTCCCCAATCAGTGGCTAGAACTTGACACACTCTCAACAAAAGATTCACATGAACCCATCATATCCCCAATCGGAGTAATCCGAGGTTTTATAACTGCTCATACTGATCACAGACAAACAGCTTGAGGTGTTACAACAGGATGCTTGTGTCCACACAACCTATACAAAGATCAATATCTCATTCGCTTTATCAACATGAATTACAGAGACACTTCCTGAATTCCATATACCTAGATGCAACAGGTGTCCCAATAATGCTGCTCGACTTATTTGTTTTGGACTGACAAATAGAATACATAGCAATATCAAGTCTAGTGTGATCTAACAAACACGATAACTACTAGTACTGAATACATTCAAACATGTTCAATGGTGTTCACACCAGTAGGCTCTTTCCCACTGTAGCGGTTTCTGCTGCGTTTGCGGCAAGCAGGTGGCTTCCACTATGTCGGCAGTCAAATATTAACGCATTAGAGATTGAATACTGTGCTCCTTCAACATGCCATGCATGCATTGTTAAACCATAGGGATACAGCACCCTCTGAAAACCGCACCGCTTGCCGCATACCGTGGCGGAATCTGCTGTAGTGCAAACGGGCCTTAAGCGTGTACAAACACACATTGAGGAGGCAATGGACACACAATTGCCTTGACTCGAAGAGAAATAATATTCTTCACTGCTTCCATATAGCATTTCATCTCACCACAGAATTCATCTGTAAGGCCATACCAATTTGATTGTTCGTTTAACGGATTGTTAGGCCATACATGATGGAGCATGAGGGCGAAAAAAAAAGAAAACAAGAGGCCCATGGGCCTGGACGCTTAGCTGACATGTTTATGATGTATGGGAGAAACTTTTCAACTGATGCACGATGGGTGTAGGATAATGGAAGTTGGTCAGTTCAAACAGACAAGTGATTAGCTTTAATTTATACCCAACATGAGTACCTTGGCTCTACTGGTCGTTAAGTAGGTCACTATGTCATGAAAGTAGGTCAGTTCAAACATACACTTCATCAGCTGTTGTTTGATACCAAACACGCCTACCTTGGCTCCCCTGGTCTTTGTCAGTTCAAAGGTACACCTCATGAGCTTTAGTTTGATACCAAACATGATTCTCCACTGGTCTTTAAGTAGGGCACTATGTCATGGCAGTAGGTCAGGTCAAACATACACTTCATCAGCTTTAGTTTGACACTAAACATAACTAAACATGGCTGAACTGGTCTTCAAGTAGGTCACAAGGTCATGAAAGTAGGCCACTTCAAACCAACACTTCATCAGCTTTCGTTTGATACCAAACATGACTACCTTGGCGCCACTGGCCTTTAAGTAGGTCACTGGGTCATGAAAGTACGTCAGTTCAAACACATACTTCATCGGCTTTAGTTGATACCAAACATGTCTGACTAGATCTGTGAAATCGACTTGACAGTCAATTAGACCCCTTGGTCTTGGGTGGGTAGGGGTTATCTTCAGATCCCTTGACCTTGGGTGGGAAAGGGTTAACACCACATGATTGGGCTACAATCCTTGTTAAATCAAGGTAGATGTCTTATTAGACCCCTTGGCCTTGGGTGGGAAGGGGTTAACACTGACCTACAATCCTTGTTGAATCAAGATAGATACCTTATTAGACCTTTGCAGAAAGATGTTCCATGTGCCCGGGACCTACCTCCTACCACCTAACAGTTTCTCCCAGAAGGGGGGGGGGATGATCCCCTCCTCAAAAATTTCAAGGAGGGGATATCCCCTCCTCAAGTTTGCAGACTAACCTTTTCAAACATCACTATTTTCACTTCAGTAGTGTTTTTTCTTTAATTTCTTACATTTCAAATGCAATTTTCATGCAGAAGGAACACTAATTTTGCATTTTAGAGTGTAAAAAATGACTCTGGAGGCCATTTTTAACAAAAAAAACGAAAAAAAAATTTTGAAAAAAAAAATTTTTTTTCAAAAAATTTTTTTCTTCAAACTTTTTTTCTCCCCCATCCTTGAAAATCCTGGCGGAAACCCTTTGGCTACATGTAAGTCGGAAAGAGTGACTTGAAAAACCTGAAATCAGCACATTTCCTGCAGTCTTTTCAGAAGGAAACGAACTGATCACTGAGATTATACCACCCACCTCACACAAGACGGAACAGCCGTAGTCACTAGTGACGTCACAGAGTATCTTAGCAGACCAGATTTGGCTGATTTTGCATTGTCTCTGCAAGCTATGGTGGACTACTTTTTATATACTTCACAATCCTAAATGGCAGGCGTCAATCTTCATCCGGAGTGGGTATGTACCTTTTGTTGGCGTTGGAATTGAACCAACTGCTCCACAATATGGCCATGTGATTAGAAACCAAATCCAGTTGAGCACAAGCTTTGTAACCAGCCCATTTACTTCGAACTAGATCAACAACTGGTCGTGATTCGGTCCAAACGTCAGACTCAAAATGTTCATACCGCCGGTGTGCTCGCTCCAAACCCAGAATTCTCTCAATAAACTAACCACATGCGACTCATGTCGCTAAATACAGCACGCAAACGTTCTTAATTACGATGCAGGCCTACTGTACAAGTGATAGAAGCATGGCAAGTGTCATGAATGTAGCCAAGGTGGCTTGATGACTCGGTAGCTGGCATCTCGAGAGTGACGTCATCAGGCTATCCAGTTGAGCACAAGCTTTGTAACCAGCCCATTTACTTCGAACTAGATCAACAACTGGTCGTGATTCGGTCCAAACGTCAGACTCAAAATTTTCATACCGCCGGTGTGCTCGCTCCAAACCCAGAATTCTCTCAATAAACTAACCATATGCGACTAAATACAGCACGCAAACGTTCCTAATTACGATGCAGGCCTACTACAAGTGATAGAAGCATGGCAAGTGTCATGAATGTAGCCAAGGTGGCTTGATGACTCGGTAGCTGGCATCTCGCCCGAGAGTGACGTCATCAGGCGGTAAAATTAAACGGGACCATTTCGTTTTTTGCTTATAACGCCACCTGTTGGGCGCAAAAAATAACAGTTATGATAGGAAATTAAATCTTTGTTGATATGCAATGCATCTGCACTAGTGTGAATGCACCAACTGGTCACATTTTAGAGATAGCCATTTTTGGTTTTTCCGCCATCACGCGCTTAATATAGGTCAAATAGCGGAAATCATTGCGCTGAATTATACATCCACCTAAGGTCTACCTCTGGGGTAAATTTGACTTTGATCGCACAAGCGGTTACAAAACGTGCCATGAAAATCATTTTTGGGCACAGACACACAGACACACATTTTGAATGGTTATTTGACTAGCTTGGCTGACTTACGTCAGCTAAGCTAAAAATACATGAATGAGTTACAGAGTGATAATGATTGGTTGTTCCAAATATGGTACAAGGAAGTGGGAGGTGTTGTGATAGGTACATCTTGATACACGGTTGATGTGGATGACACGGTATCGGTACGTCTTGAAGGTAGAGGTCGTTAGGGTGCGCGGAATCCATGCGGTTAGCCAGAGCCTGCTGCTTCGATGTCATGCTATTGTTTACCATGTTCTAATGTCAACAACCTCAATGAAACAATACATATCAGTACTGCCTGCAAAAAAACCTCTCATGCGCCCTCGGACGCCCGCAAAACCGCCCTAGGAACGCCCGTTTCTTTCCGAGGGCGCACTGCGGGCATCCCGTGGACGCATTGCGGTCGTTCCTCGGTCGCAGCTCGGGCGCTCCTCGGTCGCGCTGCGGCCGTACTTCGGGCGTTAATTACATCAACATGACATCAAAGTAGGCCTAAATGCCGCCGCCGGCTTCCGTCTCCGATGATGAACAACGCGCTGACAGCAAACCAAATTTCATACCTTAGTGTCACTGACCAGCAACAAGCGGTAGGCCTACCCAGAATTCTAAAACTTTCCCGACATGTTCGTCAAAAACATCGCAATCAGTTTCAAACTCATGGTCCCCGTACCTAAACACGGCAGCGAATCCAGGTAAATTAGACAAAAGTAAATTAGACAACGGTATTTTAGACGAAGTAAATTAGACAATGGTAATTTAGACAATGGTCATTTTAGACAATCGTAAATTAGACAACGGTAATCTAGACAATAGTCATTTTAGACAATCGTAAATTAGACAATGGTAAACTAGACATAAGGAGGTGGCTCGTGCAATTCTGAGGGATTTAGATTGCCGCTGTGGCAACAGAAAAAGGAAATGAGAAACAACAACAGGAGACTCAAAGTTATAGAAGGGAAGTCGGTGAAAAGTACTTCTGTTAAAGGTGCCCCTGAACCTAATCGCTTCGCATTCATTCATCGGGTGGACGCAGGAACCACACTAGGTGACCTAAGGACCTACGTAATGCTATGTTCACACTATCACGATTCACGCCACGATTGAAATCCACGTTTTTAATGCTGAACTTGTGCAGTTATAACTCCTTTGGGTTAGGCGACGGTCGCGTCGATTTTATTGGCAAGCTCCTTAATGATAGTGATATTGTCCTGATTCAGGAGCACTGGTTATTAAACGACAACCTACATATTTTTGAGAAAAAACTGAACGGGATATGCTCACACGGTGTGTCAGGTATCGATGACTCTGTTTTATTGATTGGTAGACCCCATGGGGGATGTTCGATCCTGTGGAAAAAATCATTGAGGTGTGAAGTTTCAACAATGGACTCATGTAGGAGTAAGCGAATTTGTGCGTGTATTGTTCGATTCGAGGGTGGTGTCAGTGTTTTTATCGCCAATGTTTATATGCCGGTTGATTGTAATTATGATTTGCATAATCGCCAGGAATTTATTAATCAACTTGATGAACTTTCCCGTTTAATTGTTGAGAGCAATTCTGATTACATTATATTGGGAGGTGACTTCAATACAGACNGCATCTCCTATTCACTTTGACGATGTTTGATGAGTTCACGCCTGTATATTTTTCCCCAAAATGGCGTTTTGAGCATGCGGGCGGTTAAAAAACAAAGCCTTCCCGCATGTGCAAAAAAATTTTTTTCGAATTTAGAGCATTTTAAACATGCGGGAGCAAAAAAATTTTTTTTCACTTTTGGGATTTTGGGCATGAGGGAAATCCGTTAAACGAACAATCAAATTGGTATGGCCTAACTTCCCTAAATGATGAGTCACAAAAGCCAAAATTGGGGACAATTCTCTGAGAACAACAGGGTTGAAATGATGCTCTCCAAAGACAATAACGGGACAGTTCTCCAAGGGCAACAGTGTTGAAATGGTGTATCTCCAAAAGGGTAATTTCAACACCAACTTTGAAATTACTATTTTTGCCCTTCAACAGAACTCATTTAAAGTACGGTAGCTGAAATAATGACTATATATGAGATAACAAGTCACGCCAGTGCAGCAAACACAGAACACTGAGAACGACGAATAAATTCCTCCTACTCACTCATGTTTTCGCTTCTTCTTTTTCACAACCTCCTCAGCATCATCCAGCTGTTTACGCTTCCGTGGCGGTACTGGCAATGGGTGGTATTCCCGCATCAATGATTTACTATCCACACGGTGTTCCTCAGTATAATCCGATTCATCAGAATAGTCTGAAGATTCACATGTATCCGAGTCCTCCACATTTTCAACCACAGGTACTTTGACAGTTTTTACTTTCTTTGGTCTCCCTGGACGACGCTTGGCCTTCCTACGACCTTTTTTAGCAGACGGACTAGACACAACTGGTTCTGGCTTTTTTCCTTTCCGGACTGGCTTTCTTTTGTGTTTACGACCACCTTTCCCCTTCGATATTCCCGAGAATGTTACTTTAGTTGCTGCTGTTGCTGCTGCAGCTGCAGCAACATTTGATTTCACTTTCGATGCGCTGGTCTTCCTTTTCCGCCTTGGTTGTTTCTCCTCTTCCTCCTGCAATTTCGAACACTCCTGGCACCCACTGTCAGGTTCAGGAGCCTCGGACACTGCAGGCTGCTTCAGATACTTCTCCAGGATAGGGTCCACCTTGTTAGGATCACAGCGTCTGCCTGAACCACCAGGCTTCTTAAGACTAGATTTTTTAGGAGGTGGCGAAGAGGCAATAACTTCGACATCACTATCGACAGAATCCGAAGATTGCACAGGAGGAATTTGCTGAGGTGAAGACGATGAGCTCTCTGTTGAGCAGGATGCAGGAGTATCATCTGTTCCTTTTGCAGATGAGGATTCCTCACTCGCAGTTTTGGAATCGGCTACAGTTTCTTTAGGAATCCCCACACTGTTTTTATCCAACTCCGCCTCCTTATCATCACCTTTCTTGTCCACTTTTGAATCATCACCATCATCAGATGTCCTTCGATTGATAAACTGCTCGAATTCCTTCTGAAATTTCGGAGCTACGGGCGACGTCCCAAGTTCATCTATCGGCGGTGTCTGGGTCTGTGAGGCAGACGTACAAGTCTGCACATCCTTTTCAACACGAGTAACGGGAATTAAAACTTTGAAATCATCATCACAAGTTTGTGTTGCAGAAGTACAGAGTTTCTTACTTTCCGACACAGCAGACGCCTCCGACTGGGTGCCCTCCGATACCTGAGTACTATCCGCCTGTACTCCCTCATCCATGACAGACACCTGAACACCCTCCGACACTTGATTCTCCACAACATCAACTTCTTTCTGCTCGTTTTTCTCCGGTCGATCGGGACTGATACACGGGTGTGTATTCTTCTCAATCTTCCTCGGTCTCTCAGGACTTTTGTCATCATCCCCAGATCCCTTCTTCCCGCCATCGAAATGCTTTCTTGGGCGCCCGGGACTTCGCTTTTTAATCGTACCACTTTGATCAGATGATGCTGTCTTTTCAGAAGAGTTGGAGGAATTCTGAGTTTTACTGTCCTCTGTATTTGTTGCTTGGTTTGTACCGTCCTTCTCGCTTTCAGTTGGTGCCTCCTTCTTCTTGCGCTGTCGTCCTAACTTTGGTTTTGTCAACTGTGGAGTCTCAGCCATCGAACCCATTGCCTCAGGCAAGCTGATTTTGGCAGTGGTTTGTTCTGGGCTGGCCTTGTCACTGGTAGTCTGCTGCTTTTCAACATTCTTTGGACGGCGTCCTGGGGTCTTCTTCTCTGGGGATACCACCTGCTTCACAACATCAGGGGTCTCCGCTGGGACTGCAGGCGCAGATTCTGTGGAATTAGAACAAGGAAGACTTTATATACTACTGTGTGATTACAGCATAGATCTCAGCTTCACAGCTCAGGGCCCGTATTCATAAAACTACTTAAGCCTAATAAAGTATGACACTTATCCTTTGTTCAACACAACAGATAAGTATCACACTTAGACTTAAGTAGTTTTATGAATACGGGGCCAGGAACACAGACTGACACATGGCAAACTGTTAGTAATTCCAAACTGACAGGTCAAAGCTTAGTCACATTGATACAAATCTATTTGTTTAGCAATTGCTCTGGCATTTACTTGTTGTATTAGCACAGCAATTAGGAAACTCCAAAACACATGAATGCCCCTCTTGTGTTTCAAATGCAAGTAAATCCATGTCGATTTGTGATGTGTGACAAGTCCATTGCCCAAATATGAAATAAAGTCGAAAGTCCATTGTAATGAAAGTAGTAAAATGTATGTAGTAGGCCTTAAAACGAAACTTCGTGCATTGAACATGTTGAAGCAGGGAAGTATACATGAATTGAACATCTTTATAAATATTTTTAATGTTTCAAGTACTTTTATCTCCTCGGTATTTTGATGTGGGTCAAAAGTGTTCACAAATTACAAGTCTTATCTTGAGATTAATTTAAAGAGTCTATCGCCCAGACGTTTAGAAAAAGGTTAACAGTGTCCCGAACAATTGGCCTTTAAGGACATGAATGATACCATACCTGATCGTTGTTTGTCCTCCACTGGCAGATTCTTCCTCGGACGACCAGGTTTCCGTTTCGGTGGCTGAGGTGGAACCACCGGGCATGCTGGCGGTGGTGGTGAGAGAGGTGCTGGTTTAGGAGGTGATACCGGCGGTGAAGTTTTCACTGGCGATTCCTCCAACTTCTTCTGTCCCTCTGAAGCAGCCGTGAACAACTTGTGACGTTTTTTCAAAGGCAAGCAATGGTCGTTATGTTCCACCTGCTCCTGAAGGGGCGAAAGCGTGGTAGGTTTCTGGACGACCACCGCTTCAGATTCACTGATGGAGCGCTTCCGCTTCCGGCCATCGACCTTCTTCCCCTTTCCCTTCCCTTGTTTGTCAACATTTACAACAGACGGACTTGAACTGGCTGGAGGGGCAACTGGCTCCTCTGCTTCAGCACATTTCTCCTTCTGTTTTTCAGCTTTTTTATCCCTTTCCTTGACTTTACGGAATTCGTCACGAAGTTTGCGCAATTCTTTATTTTGCTGCTTATGAATACTCAGCCATTCCTTTTTTCTCTTCTTTCCAACGTACGTCTGCTTTCGGAAGATATCGGGCATGACTTCCTCACCAGGTTTCACGTTGCGTGGAATGGACATATCACGTTCACAATCAAGGACAAGTTTTTCTAACTGTTCAGACATTTCATCAACATCTTCCAAAAACACTGGGTCTATTATGTTTTTATGTTTCGATTTGAATGGCTTCAACTTTTTCTTTTTGACAGCTTTTGAGTGGGGTTTTTCACAAGGGGGTGGTAGATTCAACTTAGGAGCTGGGGGTGCAGTAGAACTGGAAGACGGCAATAACTTTTTACTGAGTTCCTCAGTCTTTTCATTCAGAATTTGAGATCCAGCTCCAAAGGTTGTCTCAGCAGCAGGCTTGGCAGGCTCTGCCTTTTCCTTTGCACCTGAACCAGCAGATGGCAGCACCGGGACAGAGGTCTGGGAAGTACTAGGAGCAGCAGGACGTGACGTTGATGGTACAACCATGAGAAGTCCAACAGCATTGTCTTGGCAAGTTTCATATTCAACAGTGCCTGCACTGCCAAGGTCAGTCTCAACTGACAACGACTTCGATAATTCAGGTTTATCGACTTTTTTCTTCCGTCGCCGACGTTTAGTCCTTC
>NMRB01000482.1:0-13453 GCA_002633025.1 Notospermus geniculatus
TAATGACAAACTTGGCAGGTTCGTCACTTTTGTCGAACTCTGACCTCTGTGACCTTGAAAAGTAGGTCAAATCAAAAACCCGTTATATATGTCATGTATCCTTATTAGCTACACCTATGATAAAAATTTGGAGATGATCTAGTCATTACTTCAGGAGTTATTGCATTGTTTGTGTTTTTAGTTTCGCCACCTGGTGGCCAACCTGAGAGTCAATCGGACCGAAACTTGGTGTGGTGGGTCATCTGACCTAGAGGTATATATGCACCAAGTTTCAGATCAATAGCTCCAGTGGTTACGAAACGTGCCCTGCTAACGGACGACGCCGGACAACGACGGACGCACAACCATTGTATAAGCACCACGGTGAGCTAAAAAACATGTTTTTCGGTAGAATTACCAGGTTCTATCAAGATACGGCCGCAAAACCTTGTTCCTCTCCTGAATTACCTAGTTTTTCATCGAAATACAGTGGAACCCCGGTCGGCGACCACCCCTATAACGCGACCACCCCGGAAATACGACCAGTTTTCAATTGTCCCGATTGTTTTTCTCTTTATTTCCCTTTAGAGAGTTTCACTAACGCGACCACCCCGCTATCCAGACCGTGACCACAGCTTTGGCTGTCCCAAGCGGCAGTTAGCACCTCGGTAACACGACCACCCACAACTAAATTAGGGATCTGATTATCAAACAAAGGCGAGTCAGCAACATGCGTGTACCAAACAGGACCAATTAACACATGACATAAGCCATGCGCATGACAGTTGCGGTCAGCGGTCATAAAAGGCAGGCACAAGCATGAGACGGGCGCAATACCATGTTGTTTTAAGCGAAAAACAAGGTATTTCTGTCGAAATACCAAGTAATTCGCCTTAAAACCATGTTTTTCGGCGTAATACATGGTTTTTCGATCGAAATACCACGTTTTTCTTAGAAATACCGTCCGTGTTTCTCTAATAAGTGTACAAACGGCTTACCATATCTACGACTGTACAGGCAAAGATACAGCGAACAGAAGAGAGGTAATAAACAATGCTACAGTCATCGAAGCCGTTGACCTCTTTTTCTGTGTCTGACACATTCACCATCAACAACGTTAAAGGCAGACTGTCTGATTTGAGTAAATATCTCTAAGAAACGTTGAAAATTGTGATCAACCTAACTCTAGCTCGCCATTTCGAAACCTTTTGAGTAGTGTACCCATAAATCATCTATGTATAACTCAGTCTAGTAGGCCCCATGTCTATAATTTTGAAATGTGCAATCATTTTGAAGCAGGATAGGCCTATGTCAGAAATTCAAATGGGCTGGAGGGCGAAAAACCACACGTTAGTAAAAATGAGGGCCTAATAGGGAGCACCAGTTAATAGTAAATCATCCTGCTCATAGGTGGCAATGCTGCACTATCAGTAAGTTCACTACAGACCATTATATGCTGAACCACAGCAGAATAGAATACTTCCTTTATTAGTGACAATGCCTGATTACTGCTCGGTCCCTACTTGCGATAACAAGAAGGTTGACTTTGCCAATGTTAAACCACAAACCACCCCAATCACCAAATATTGCATAACAGGCCCAATAATTACTTAATATCACCTCATTGAATAACATTCCCACATAGGTTTGAACAAGTAGACACTACTCTAGCAAAAGCATTTACTATGAAGGAAAAGTTAAAGGTTATTCATACAGAATGAAGCTTTTACTTTCACTTCTACTTTTTACTATCTACTTTTACTATTTGCTTCTACATGTACTACTAGCATATGCTTGGTTTTTATTCATATCACCCATTATCTGTAGAAGTACCGGTATTGCATAGTAGCATGGCCCTATGATGCGAGATGTCATCAGGATACTGATCTTCTTGAGTTAGCGGTATAACATATTAGGCATCAGTTCAGCATCTTGGATGCATGCGTTCATTTATTATAACAACAATAAAACATAATGATCTGAAGAAATTTGTGCGAAACAAATATTTAACATGAACACACTGTTGCCTTAGGACTGGGTCCTATTCCAAGAAATCATGATACATTTTGGACGCTCAGACTTAAAGTATGATTCACCCTAACTTCAACATGGGCAAAGTGCCAGGCCTGTGCAACAGACATCAGAAAGTGGTTAAACCACGACCACAAACTACAATATTTACCAGCTGACTGAGCACAATAGGTTGTTCAAGTGACCGTAACATCACAACTGCGACATGGATTATTTACAACTGACTTCTGCACATTTCCAAGCATAGCACTTTGCCAATGTTGAAGTAAGGGTGAATCATGCTATAGAACACAAAAATGCATTTTTTTTGCTGTATACTATTAGTTATGGGTCTACCTTTCTATGAGATCCNATAAGAGAAAACATGAGGAGTCCTCCAACAAGTTCGGTGGCCGAATGGGGGAGACGGTGGAACGGAGATAACAAGACGCGGGTTCGATTCCCAGCTGGGACAAAAATTTTTATTTGAAAAAGAAATGTTCAGCAGGAGCTCACCAAAGGATGTTGACACCTCGAAAGCTCGAAGATAAATAAGGTGGCGCCCTCCTGGTGTCGTGGGGCCTATCACGTTCCGAGCCTTCGTTTGAGGTGTTTGCAGGGCGTTTGCAATTCTCTTGCCCGTCGCATGGGGGCTTTTTGTTCGTTCACGTCAGCTTTAAAGTATGATTCACCCTAACTTCAACATGGGCAAAGTGCCAGGCCTGTGCAACAGACATCAGAAAGTGGTTAAACCACGACCACAAACTACAATATTTACCAGCTGACTGAGCACAATAGGTTGTTCAAGTGACCGTCACATCACAACTGCGACATGGATTATTTACCACTGACTTCTGCACATTTCCAAGCATAGCATTTTGCCAATGTTGAAGCAAGGGTGAATCATGCTATAGAACACAAAAATGCATTTTTTTGCTGTATACTATTAGTTATGGGTCTACCTTTCTATGAGATCCTCTTTTCGGCCAGATAACGAAGCCCCTCTGCGTGATAATTTGGATCTGTACTGTGACATACTTACTCCTTACACACTTTTCCTTATAGTATAGTGCTGCCACCTGTTGAACAAAAATTATCTGGTGCTCCCTATTGTACATTATACACCCACCCCCAGGGACTTAATCAATGTGCCTATATACCTACAAGCAATTTCGTGAAGAATTAACCCTATGCGATGTATTTTTGAAAAGGCGTGTTTAGCAAGTCGGTTTTCAGAAGTGTAAAAGGGTGAAAATAGATAAAATCACCAGAATAAAAACTACATTTCCTAGTAACGCAAAGACTTCTCATGAAACGTGAAAGAAACCATCAAAACCTGAAGAATAAGTGTGTTATGTGGCAGTTTTGTTCGCTGTTGTTTCATTCACAGTAGAGTAATATTTTCCGAACGTGAGGATAACTAAAATAGCCTGCGTCGAACCGAGCAGACGATACTCGCTTTTCACGGCTAGATTTCTTATCGGCTTCATTCGTCATTTCGAGTCTCCGACTCTGGCTGTTTTTGTAGCGCATGACAATAAAAATTCCTTATATTTCGCATATTTAGATAGCTTAATATGTCTTTAGTTTGATTTGGGCTATCAACGACGAAGGGATAGGGAATTCTTGCTTTAATCAGCTAAAGTTCAGGATACACTCTTACTCTACACAACGCCAACGGCGACAGTCATGGATTTTCTCTTATTTTGTTTACATAAACCAAGGAGAGACCAATTCCATCCCGGCCGCGGCTTATCCTTCCTCAACGAAGTTTATGTTGAAATGTCAGAGACAGTCAACAACAACATGTTCTATTGAATGGCAAGCTACTATTGAATGGTAGACAACATCGCCGATCGCCAGATAATTATGCCCTTTCTCACTTCATCCACCATAGTGACGTCATGGATTGGTTCTCAGCTATTAATTCCTTCCCACCCAATGGGCCTCAAAAGATATCTACACGTACAATTCACCAAGAATTGCTGGCCTATTATCTGGTATTAACCCATTCTCACCAGGTAGGTCAAATACGACATCAAATTCGACTCATACATACATGATGTAAGTTCCCACCTGATGTGATGGTCCGTGGCTTCAAGTCCGGTGGAAAACTAGTAGTGGGTACTTAAATACCAGTTGAGCCAAGATAGTTATGTTTGGCATCAAACTAAAGCTAATACCGATTTGCACGATTTTACCCCTTATCGGCCGGACTATAATGAAGTGTACGTTTGAACTGACCTATTTCCATGACCCACTGACGTACCTAAAGACCAGTTGAGCCAAGGTAGTCATGTTTGGTATCAAACTAAAGGTAATGGGGTGTAGGTTTGAAGTGACATACTTCCATGACCTAGTGGCCTACTTAAAGACTAGTTGGACCAAGGTAGTCATGTTTTGTATCAAACTAAAGGTGATGAGGTGTAGGTTTGAACTGACCTATTTTAGGTGTGCCTACTCCTAAAACCAGTTTGGCCAGCAAGTGGCCATTTTGGATTTCACATTCTGCTCCATAACTTGAGATCTTCGATATTTGCTTGCTAGCCATTAAAAGGTGAAATATTCGTACATATCGTACCTCAAGTAAGTTTCCGTGAATGTGATTGGCCAAGAGCAGTCACGTGAGCGGTGGACATTTCGGCATGTTCACCCGGAAAATATTTCCGGTTGGAATGTTTTCCCGCAAAATGCTTCTGTTGATACAGCCCCACGCCGCCATTTTGTTTTTCGCTTCAACTGACACGGCAATTTTGCAATCAAAATCGCCGAAATACCAGTCAGTATTATCAGCTTTAATCATCGACAGCATGGGGTAGGCCTAACTGTTAACATTTTCCTGAACACAATGGCCCTAACTTATTGCAAGTTAAACTCACAAGTTCAAAGAAATGAGCAAGCGAACAGCGCCGATCTGCGTCATATTTTTATTCAATGCCGTGCGTTCATCTACTCCGCATCGACATTACATCAGGCGTGGTGAAGCCGACTGCGGATGATTTGAGTGATGATAAACACCCCGAGAACTTCTCTGATGACTTTCGGTACACTATATAAAATTTCTCGGGCGCTAGAGCGAAATGTCCCCCCTCGAACGCAATGTTAAGTGAACAGCCCTTTTAAACTTAAAAAGTAAACAAAGAACGTCCCCATCTACCATATACATGTACACTACTCTCCGCGCCAGCAGTACCTATGTGGAAAGGTTGCATAACGAAATAAATGTCACCTACCTCGAACCTGAGTGGGATTGGCGTGCCCGCCACCGAGAAACAATAAAAACCACAGTATGCCAAAAAGATGCATGGCTTCTGTATACTACTGATATCCTGGGTATAAATCCGCCTCACACCGAGTGCTCAGTTGTGCTGTTAGTCACTGGCACTTTGGCTGCTTCTGATGGATCACTCAGTTCATATCTTATATGTATTATGGGAATTTTTCATTTTGACGTCCGGGTCAGCGAAAAACTTCCTTGTTGCGAAGGCAATAGGCCAATACAAACATTTGCCATGAAAAAAGTCATTCACACAACTTCTAGAACACTGACTTGATTAGTGGATGAAATAGACGTAATGCTGACCCACTTCGGTTTTTAGCATCCTGAGAACATCAGGCGTTCTTAGTGCTCGCTCCCATCGTCACCGCACACAAACCCCTGAGAGAATACGCCGGAATCGGTGGAGTATCAAAGGCATTCCAGTAAATGTTCATCCCCACCATCTCATCCCAAGTTGGCCGGTGATTGATACACATGAACTACGCAGGTGTGAACAAAGCTTACCCAGCAGGTCAACTTGAAACAAACGCCAGCGGCGTATCTGTTTCAATGACGTGGCCTGAAAATGATTACATTCTCTGCGATGAAAGTAGAATAGGCTGAACTCAACTTAGCTTGAATCCAGCGGTGCGGGTGGCCGGACGTGGGAATACCCATGTCAGCGCTGCTCGGCTGCGAATATTACAAGGATCATTATACATGTATACCAATCTTGACACTACAGGGTGTATCAGAAAAAATTAGACTCTCGAAAAAATCATCATAAAATAAACATAGGGATGAGTTTTGAAAAACTGGCTATATCCCTTTGTAGAGCTTGTGATTCTGCATCGAATGATACCAGTGTCGTTGTTTACACTTCACGTGTCAATGAGCAGGGACCGTTTGAATTTAGAAAAATTGAAGTCCTTTGCGCACGGGAATGTGAGGGTTAAAATTGAATCTGTCACAGTGAATGAAAAGTTTAGACTGAGTTTTACGTAGGCCTACGTGCCGAAGCGTTTTTTAAATAATTAATCCCTTCGGCCTCTAACCTGGAAACAAAAGGTCTCATTTCTGAGTTGATCCTTACAAAGTGTGAAGAAACGGACTTTTTTGTAATGTGGCCTGACCATTTCTGGCTTGTGGCCAGTGGTGCGGATGAAAAATGGTCAGGCCACAGTAAAAAGAATATGTTTCTTCACACTTGGTGAGGATCAGCTCAGAAATGAGACTTTTTTAGCGTGTTCGTTTACTTGCCTGGGCCTCCCCGGAGTAAATTTCTGAGCGACCGTCGCGCATGCTCAATAAAGCCACATTCACGAACGCTNTCCCCTCTCGCCTGCCATGGCAATCTTCATTCTTTACTGCGCGAGTCAAGACCAGTGTGGTGACTCAAATCTGTGGATACGCATTGTAAGAGCTTCCTGTCTAGCAGACGACACATTTTAGCTTACTAAATAGGCATCGACGCCAAATTAAACTCATACATAGTTGAAGCTGATATTATAATACAGGCATATGACCAATAATTGATCCGTAATATGCGATAACACTTATAAAAATTGGGAATTTGCAAAACTGAGTGTACGCATTGTAAGAATGCCTGTCTGAACGAGTGTACGCATTGTAAGACGACACAAATTGTCTCAAAAAATAGCCGATTTAACCATTCTGCCAAGGTGTTAGCTCAATGAAATGGACCCAAGCATTCATTTAAATGCACTCCTATCAACTATACCGGTACTCTGCTTACGAACAGTAATTAAGACCGCCACCACCTCACAAGGTGGCGGTCTTTATTGGTTTCACTGGATTTCTCTCTCTCTCTCTCTCTCTGTCGCCAATCTGTGGTTTCGGCAGGATAACCCTAGCTTCCCGCTGGTACCGGTGTAACGTTATTCAGTGCCCCCCATAAATCAGTGGCCTACCCTATTAGGCTTTTTTTTCACTGCGAGCATTCCCTATTGTCAAAATCTCGCAATACAAAGGATCAGCATTCCCAATGAATAGAGCAGTGCCCACTGTAAAAAAAACCCTATTGTGTTTGACGGAATAAGCCCCACGAGTAGAGAAACCAATATTCAGGATACAATAGAACCTTTTGTATTTGGGCACTGGTTTACGGGTACATTCATTCACACTACACCGGGTGTCACGCTGGTCGTGCGGTAGTTTTCGAGTTAACCCGTGACAAGAAATGAGCTGTTCTCTCTCATTATATAGACTAGGGCATGCTTGCCACCTGTTTCAAGTTTAGGCCTACATGTACATGTGAGGCTCTATGTTTTTCGAATTGACCCTTTGCTGGTAGAGCGACATGTAAGTGCCTAAATGCGTTAGGACAACAAACTTCATCTAATTTAACAGTCCATTGTTGGCGGATGACCCCCAAAATCAATAGGGTTCCCTGTAACATGGATATCTACAATTCCTGAAAATTTCGTGGCGATACGTGGCCGCGTATTTTTTTAAGTATCCTGCCGGAACCACAGATTGGCGACAGAGAGAGAGAGAGAGAAATCCAGTGAGACCAATGAAGGCCGCCACCTTGTGAGGTGGTGGCGGTCTTAATTACTGTTCGTAAGCAGAGTATAGTTGATAGGAGTGCATTTAAATGAATGCTTGGGTCCATTTCATTGAGCTAACACCTTGACAGAATAGTTAAATCGGCTATGTTTTGAAACAATTTGTGTTGTCTTACATTGTGTACACTCGTTCAGACAGGCAGTCTTACAATGCGTACACCCAGTTTTGCAAATTCCCAATTTTTATAAGTGTTATCGCATATTACGGGTCAATTATTGGTCATATACCTGTATTACAATATCAGCTTCAATTATCTATGAGTTTAATTTGTGGTCGATGCTTATTTAGTAAGCTAAAATGTGTCGTCTGCTAGACAGGAAGCTCTTACAATGCGTATCCTCAGATTTGAGTCACCACACTGAAGACACATGCTTTTATATTGGACGAGTAAACAAGAATTAGAACGACGCTCTGGATGTACTCAAGAGTATGTCTCATTTCATAATGCAGTCATTACCCAGCAAAACTTAACGAGGCATTCATTCTGCCCTTTGTTATTAACCAGTAATACAACTATCTCATTCATATTCATACGGAGGCTTGTCCTAAAGCCTGATGTGAACTAATCACGAGCTGCACGTTGCCAGACGTTGCATATTATCAAGGTTACGTTCACCACCGCAGCGCCACTCTGGTGGAAAATGACGGCGTAACTAATCACATTCCAGGTTACAAGCTGAACGTAGCCGAACGTTCATTATCACTAGTAACCGTACCTTTACCTATTCGCACCTGCACTGTAGTCGACCACATGATCACAAGCAAGTCGCTGCAAACAATAGTTTGCACAGCACGGCGAGCACTTAGCGCCAAAAACATGGACCAACATCTTGTATTCGTCAGGCGCGACAGGAGCGGTCACGTCTATGGCAAGCCGTTTGTACATTTATTAGAGAAACCCGGTACTTCTAAGAAAAACTTGGTATTTCGATCGCAAAACCATGTATTACATGGTATTACATGGTTTTAAGGCGAATTACTTGGTATTTCGACAGAAATACATTGTTTTCACTTAAAACATAGTATTTCGATGTAAAACTAGGTAATTCAGGCGAGAAACAAGGTTTTACGGCCGTAGATAGAAAGAAAAACCTGTTAATTCTACCGAAAAACATGGTTTTTCGTGAATTACCGAGTTTTACGCAAGAAAATTGGAGAAAAACAAGGTATTTCGAAAGAAATTTGGTTTTTCGAGAATTACCAGGTAATTCGATTTGCACTGGTTTTCCCCAGTCGACCTCGTTCCCTGGCGCAGCAGGTTGGGGAACCAAACTGTGGCCGTTGTGACAGAAATGAAGCGCAAAAACTTCATAGGACCCTTTTCTGCTGTATTTGACGATGTCAACCGCTACTGTAATACATGATAATAAACAAGAAGTCAATCTCCAGAATTCACGAATTTTCGACCCCAACCGGTGTCTTTTTCAAGTGGAACTTTACAATCTGAAACTCTAGAAAAGACTGAGCTGAAACCCGAATGTAGAACTACATAACCTGTGTAGACAGGACAAACAAGCAATTATGGAAAGAATAGCGACCAAGCCCTACGGGTGGCCGCTGGACAATTAAGGAGAAACTAATTGGGCTGAAAGACAAGGGTTGAATAACTGCAGGGTTGCTCAGCCTGATCACAAGCAGAGTGTAAGCAACTGGCGCAGGGCTTCATTTGGCTGAAAGAAAGTTTATTGTTCACGAAGTGACATACGGTTCAAAAACATACGGTTCAAAATAAATAGGGGAGGAGATCGTGATACACATCGTTGTGTAAAGGTGATATATTCTTCTGATCTTTTTGCATGCTCTCGTTATTTTGTACACAAAAATGCCGTTTCATGATGATGTATACATTCGTCCATACATCGGCGATTATGCCCCAAACAGAAGTGTTGATTTCTCGAAAAAACGCGAATAATATGTAAATTCTACTATAAGAGACATAACTTGGCGTTACATTACACTTATTTGTGAAATTTCGTTTAAGTGAATAAACCCGTGTGACAAGAAATGATGTGGCACGAAAATAACGTCACTTCGTGAACAATAAACTTTCTTTCAGCCAAATGAAGCCCTGCGCCAGTTGCTTACACTCTGCTTGTGGTCAGGCTGAGCAACCCTGCAGTTATTCAACCCTTGTCTTTCAGCTGAATTAGTTTCTCCTTAATTGTCCAGCGACCACCCGTGGGCATGGTGGGGCTTGGTCGCTATTCTTTCCTTAATTGCTTGTTTGTCCTGTCTACACAGGTTATGTAGTTCTACATTCGGGTTTCAGCTCAGGCTTTTCTAGAGTTTCAGATTGTAAAGTTCCACTTGAAAAAGACCCCGGTTGGGGTCGAAAATTCGTGAATTCTGGAGATTGACTTCTTGTTTATTATCATTTTGTGTGTCAATTTTGTGCTTTTTGTACCTTGGCTACTGTAATACATGAACGTGACAAAGCTAATCTTCTGTTATTCTACTAATGACCTCTTTCCTATGTCCGTTCCATCCCTGCCTTATAAAACATATGATGCATTTTGTATGATGATGATTTTCAGCACGATGTTCAAAGCAACAAACATTAACAATGTATTACAGGAACACGGCCGCCTATATTTCTAATATGACTGACTGCCTGTGTTACCGGTACTGGTTTGTGTCTGTGGCTATGTGCGTTGCCCTCTGCCAGACCGTTCTGATCGAGCTTCACAACCTATTGGAGACATTTCCCTGTGGAGTAGCAAGCCTTCTTCGGCAATCTATACTACTAAATCTAGACTTCCAAGGAAACCACGGCCACCATCGACGTTGCCACAGTGAAACTTTGCCTAACCTTTCACTACATTTCTATATACAAAATGACCACTTCTCAGTCCAAACATTTGCCGGGAAAGTGAACTTTCAAGCAATTTTAGTCAGGAATTTTTGCAAATAGTCAGTCACCAATTATTGGAACCAGATGACACGAACTTGGCCAAGACTTTAAATATCAGCAAAACACACTGCTAACATATCTTGGTATTTTAATTAGATCCAGTCCAGTCTCGAGTGAAGAAATCACCTTGACCTTTTTCATTCTTGGCGGGAAGTAGAATTCAGAGTCAAAATGGCTATTTACATGTCATGAAAACGAAAGTGGAGAGGAAGTTGGGACAAAGGAAGGTCTTGGGTGGAACCTTGGATAAGTAGAAGACCTAAACTAGGCGCATAGGCCTTTAGTTCAGGAACTGAGATAGGAAGATGTGGTTCAGTGGCTGACTTCAAGAATTATCCACGAATGGATGGCCAGTACCTTGGGGAATTGTTGCAAACGGTGCAGGGTAGAATTTCCAAGGAAACAACACCTTTGAGACCCGATTTCAGCATGGAAATTAGGCTTAAATAATGTGCTTGGAGTGTTGGCCAATCCAGTCTAGCACAGCACACACTGCAAATATCCCTGCCTTAATTGGTTTCACATGTCAAATATAAACAAAAAGAGTTGGTGAAAATAGAACACGGGCTAGAGTCACCAAGACTTGTGAAAAGTATCAATTTACCTGAGAGGACGACTTGGTGAACGACACACACTACACACAAATACCTATGACCTGATGGTTCCAATTAAAAAACTTGGCAAGGTTTGTAGTGTGTTTCCAGCTTAAAACTCACGGAAATTGCCTGACATTGCCGAACCTTTCAATCAGCCTCATAATGCCAAGATGACCCAGATTCCTATAGTGTAGGCCTATCTGTTTATCAGCCTGTGGTATAGGTCACTGGCACACCGTGCCACTGAGACTGTCTGCTTTCTGTAGAAGGTAGGGCTAGCGCTGATAACGTCTCATATGTCGTCCAGTCAAGATCACACAATTCGCCAGAAGCACAGGTGCTT
The DNA here is from genome assembly GCA_002633025.1 of Notospermus geniculatus. Taxonomy (NCBI): domain Eukaryota; kingdom Metazoa; phylum Nemertea; class Pilidiophora; order Heteronemertea; family Lineidae; genus Notospermus; species Notospermus geniculatus. The sequence continues at coordinate 11,688 of NMRB01000482.1, forward strand.
TTAGGACTGTTTTTCCTAAACCTTTACCAAAGGGGGATTTTTCCCTACTTTACCCCAAAAAGTGTATTTTTTCCGGGGGATTTTTCCGCGTACCTACTTTCATTGGTATTCGACCAATTTTTTCTACCACCCTTATTCGTCAAGCCACGCCACGGGTAAATATACTAGTTGTCTCTATTTTCACAAAGAAACGAGATAGACTTTCAAAGTTCCGATTCTCTTCTTAGCCACGGGAGCAGCAGTAGGCCAATGCCTAACATGCTTAGAGAACTAAGAGGTTTCTTAGAAATACCGTGTTTCACTAATAAGTGTACAAACGGCTTACCATATCTACGACTGTACAGGCAAAGATACAGCGAACAGAAGAGAGGTAATAAACGGTAACCTCAAAACATTGAAACGACCCAAATTGAAACGACCCAAAATGAAACCAGCCATAATATGAAAAATATCGCATTATGTGATTGTTGGGTGGAATGTGACCCACTGACTCAGACTTCACACTCAAAGAAAGCAACTTTAGCCGCCGAATCTGCTCCCTATGTTTACGTGAAATTTTTGACTTGACAGTTGCTTCATGTGCTTGAGGGAGTGCACATAGGCTACCAGATTTTGGTTCATCTTTGAAAAGTGGCTTNTAGATTTTCAATTTTTTCCTGGGGAAGGACCCCCCCCAGACCCCCTCCCAGTGCACGCACCAACATGACCAAAGGATCAGGCTGAAAAAACTAACACTGAAAAAATAATTCATTTTCAACTATCCCCTATGAAAAACTTTTACTTTTCACTGGCTGATGTACATGTAACAGTACATAGTCCAGGATGTACACAAATGATGTTTTGGAACGAGCTGCTTATGGTTGCTTTCCGCTACAGAGCTCTAAAGTACTAATTACAGAAAGTAGTGAAACAAGAGAAGGAGCTGGTTGATATTATCATAATAATGTCATGATCAATGATATGGACAACAGTGTCAACCATGAAATTCTCAACAAGATAGCTGTAGTACTTTCCGAGATTTCCCCAAAGTTGACGACCTCTGTTACCTTTGGACAGTTTCAATATTCTGGCTGGTTTCAATTTGGGTCGTTTCAATGTGGGTAGTTCCAAGGTTTTGAGGTTACCGTAATAAACAATGCTACAGTCATCGAAGCCGTTGACCTCTTTTTCTGTGTCTGACACATTCACCATCAACAACGTTAAAGGCAGAGTGTCTGATTTGAGTAAATATCTCTAAGAAACGTTGAAAATTGTGATCAACCTAACTCTAGCTCGCCATTTGGAAACCTTTTGACGTAGTGTACCCATAAATCATCTATGTATAACTCAGTCTAGTAGGCCCCATGTGTATAATTTTGAAATGTGCAATCATTTTGTAGCAGGATATGTCAGAAATTCAAATGGGCTGGAGGGCGAAAAACCACACGTTAGTAAAAATGAAATGGCCAGGGCCATTGTGCTCACCTCTGTGATAAGTCTCCGTACTGTGACTCTCATGATGAAGGATCAGGACAGATACGATAAAGCTGAACACACCAAGAAGTACTTTCCTGCCTAGGTCACAGATGTCAAAAATTCAATTTTTCAAGATGGCCACCTGGTGGCCACACGTGACGTTCGTTGGGACTGAAATTTTAGCTGGAATGTACAGGATACTTGCATAGATATTTAGACAACATTGAAACATCGTAACATTTACTACCGGTGAGACATGGCCAAAGTCAATGTTTCAAGATGGCCGCCTGGCAGCCATGTTGAAGTCCAAT
>NMRB01000482.1:19241-39033 GCA_002633025.1 Notospermus geniculatus
AAAAAATGAAAATAGAAAATGAAAATAAAACAATGTGCAGGGTAATGAAAGATACATGTAAAAAGGCAACATAAGAGCAGTCAATTGAGGAAGTGCCGTTTAAAAAGTACTGTTTTCATATGCTTTTTGAATGTATTTGTGCCAATGGGACCACGCATCCAAGGTGGAAGTGAATTCCACAGTCGCGGAGCCAGGTTCCCCAGGCAACGGTCTCCGAAAACACCCCTGGCACGTGGTATGGCTAATAGCCAATCGTCATCGGACGACCGAAGCCTACGGCCCGGGACCCGCAGACTGAGGAGTTCTTTAAGGTACGTGGGACTATGGTCCCCGTGAATAGCTTGGTGTGTCAGTAACATGACCTTATACTCGATGCGTGATCTCATTGGCAACCAATGTAATTCCTTGAGTATTGGGGTGATGTGTTCCCGCTTCTTGCTTTTAGTTAAAAGTCTGGCTGCTGCATTTTGGGCTTTTTGTAGCCGAGAAATTTCGCTCTCTGGTAGACCCAGCAGCAAACTGTTTTGAAAATCCAACCTGGAGGTTACAAGTGCGTTTATCACACGGGCACAGGTTTCATTGTCAAGGTGCCTACTCTGTGTCTGATAGGAGGTCTGCCGGTACTCAACCATCCATGGTCCATGTCAACGGCCTGTCACTTTGTAATGTCTCAGTCAGGTGGCCTGCCTTCCTTAACCTACACATGCTAGGCCTACAGTTACAGGCTGTTAAAGGCCCTATAGATAGGCCTATGCCAAGGGGCCTTATTTGTACACAGTTCAATAAAATCTAAAAATGTTTGCTTCTTCCTCCTCTCAGGATGATGTTGCTGATGATCCCATGGCCATGATGACACTAAGTGACATTTTCAAAGAACAAATATGTTCGAGTCCTTCGGATGTGAGGATGAGTGCATGTCACCACTGTTTGGGAACATTGGATCTCATAAATATGTCAAAGTGCTTGTCGTTGCACCTGTGCAATCTTATTGGGGCTGAAGAGATTGATGAGGACAGCTCGCATACATTTGCCAGTCATGCCAGTGACACTGCCTCTATCCCACTGCCTGCTTTTCCAAGCCCTAGTGGGTCAGAGCAATTAAAAAGGACCAAAGAAACGCCAGGGAGTAGTCAACCTACACCAAAGCGACGACCACGTCCTTCAGTTATCGAAAGTGTCATAAGATCTGTTGAAAGGCTCGCATTGAAGGAAAGACCAAAGGATAACATTTCGTCAGATGTTACTACACCACCGGTAACCCTTTCAGTAACAAAGCCAAAGAAAAAGCTTTTGTTCCCTGCTGAAGAGAGTCAATCCTATCATGCTGATGAGCACAGCTATGCAAAGCCTTTCTTGGACATTGATGCTGAGAAGACCACAAAGCAGGCTCAAAAAGTTCTTCTACTGATTGAGGCAAAGCACGCAGATTCAGAATCAGTAACAATTGTCACCCCAACAGAAAGCTAGTTCAATCTGAAGGGTGACATTCAAAGTGTTGTGAACGAAATATTTGCCACGCCTTCTCTGAAAGAGGAAGTTGAATCGAGAATGGTAAAAGATCTCGGAGAGGGATTGAAACGATTTGTGAAAGGGGAGTCTGTTCTGAAGACAATGAAAGACCTAGAATTCTTAACTAAGGAGGATGTATTCAGCAAGATCTTCATTGCTCTTCAGAAAGATGTTCCCTTTCTTGCTGATATATTAACGTCACTTTGCTCGCAGGATGAGCCAAGACACCAGCGAATTGCAACTGTGGCTACTGTTGTTTTAATGTTTTGCCATAGTGGTGACAACACGGCATCTGCCCTCCAGCATGTGTTCTCAACACTGGCCATAAATGGGCATGCTAGTAGCCAGCTTTGGACACAGCTCAACTACATACATTTAACACTATCACCTAGTCGCAAGGTAGCCATACAGGACAATATATATTATGCAGCATATTCAGACACACAGCTGCTCAGTGTTATCAAAAGCAAAAAGTATGGCAAGATTAACGGTGACAATCTTGATGTATTTGTACGAACAAAGGACATGCGTGTTGGGTCTGGAAATAAGGACTTGCACTACTTCGCCTCTGATTGGACTGCAGATCGTATACCATCCAGTGCCATAACTGATGATCTGTTGAAGAGGGTATCAAAAGTTGAGCATCCACCAGTGAAAGATGTATCTGTTGAACATTTCATGCCAAATCAAGATGAGAGGAAACTGTACAGAGAATCATTGGAGATATTGCTGGGCAGAACCCTGCAGGAGGATTTTGAATGCTTTCAATGGATGAAGTTTGTTTTGCCAGCACATATTGAACATCCGCTCTCCAAGGCATTGTTGCAACAGAAGGCGTTCCTGCCTCGCACCAATCTGTTACGCCGTGCTCACACCCTTACGAAAAAGTCCCACGTGTGATTTTTTTTTCACATATGGGAATTTTTTTCACATATGTGAAAAAAATTCCATGTGTTAAATTTGCCACTTTTTTCCAAGAATTCCCATATGGGATTTTTTGCAGAAATCCCATATGGGAATTGTAATTTCCCATATGGGAATTGTAATTTGCCTGATCATGAAATTTACATATGTGAAAATTTCACTTGTGTAACTTTTTCCCACATGTAAATTCTCTCATCAGGCAAATTTCGAAAATTTCTCATGTGTTACTTTTTCACACATGTAAATTTTCTTCTCAGGCATATTTCCAAAATTTCACTTGTGTGACTTTTTCACACATGTAAATTTTGTCCTCATCATGCTCATGCAAATTTCGTAAATTTTACTTGTGTGACTTTTTCACACATGTAAATTTTCTCATCAGGCAAATTTTCATACCGATATGTGAAAAAATCAAATAATTAGTTTGTATTAGATTTTTCCGTCAGGGCCGAAGCCATAGCATTATTGGCCCTATTGAGGATGGAAGAGGCCATCTCAAGGTATCATGTTCCTCACTTGGATGGTCTTTTACTTGCCCTTGCAAAGAAACAAAGTACAAGGCACCATGGCCTAATGCCCATGTGTTGGACGTGAAGAGCAGGGAATGAAATCCGATATGGCCCAGGCTGGATTTGAACCCTGTACCTGCCGCTTGTTTTCACATCAACAGTCCCACTGTTTATGAACTGTACCAGGGCCGTATTTAGTGAGGGGGGGGGGCAGGAGCCAACCAAAAAGCGTGATCTTCATGCAGATTTTGGGCAACTGGCTAAAAGGGTATTTGCCCCTTACCCGGAACCGAAAAGCTAAATACGGCCCTGGGTGCCCTGCAATCAGACGACGACGGATTCTGCACCACGATGAGTTCACTCCAGGTGAGCTAAAAAGTCGAGTAGAAAATGAATATAACTGGCCAAGTTAAACATTTATTAACTACTTATTATAACAATATTATAACTTGATGAGTTAGTCACATAATATGATATCAACCAAGTCTGAAGGTCGTAGTCCTTTCAGTTACGAAATGTGCCCTGCAAACAGATTACAAGAGCAACGCAGAGTGTGGCATATGCCCCCGACTGGTGTTGTTTGTGGGCGAAGCAATCTGAAATTAATTGATGGAAACTCGATTTCAAGATGGCCACCATAGATGGGCGGCGGAGCTGGTCATCGAAAGGAACCGTCCCCTCAGAGAACAACCCTCACAAAAAAATTCAGGTTGATCGGTCAAAGCGTTCTCAAGCTAACTGACGGAAACCAAATGTTAAAGGACACCGACGACGACACTGATGACGACACCGACACCGACGCACGGGCCACGATAATACCCCAGACTTTTTCGGAAGTAGGTCTAGCTCCCGTAACTTTAAGGAGGCGCAAATCCTTTGTCAGGTTGATAATGAACAATAGGTTATCCGCAAATGGACAATAGTTTACGCACTCCCGTAAGTTACAAGAGCTTCATGAATAAGGTCCCAGCATACCGAAAGTTGGTCCTAATACAATGGAGGCCTTTAGTGTGGGAAATTGATCAGGACCAGGATGTCAGTTTCATTTCAATAGTTTTAACCACTGGTGACACCTATTGACCAAATCAGCTAGTGTCCCCATTCTGTACACTTTGGTGCAGCTCCAAAGTCCTACATGTCCTACTGTTTCTTGCCAAACTTCTTGTCAATGTATTTGACCCTTTGCGCCATGACAGCATGAATTGCGGACGGCGATACCTTTTGGGTGGTGGAGCCACCAAAATGCTTCATCACGTGTCCTGAAAGAAATGTTTTAAAATATTAGAATAAGAACTCCAATATCCTACCAGGTTGAAGTTTCTATTCTAGAATACAGTATGTCAAGATACATCTTCAAAATTCTTGATCAAACAGCAGTGAAACGTTACACCAAAACACTCAACAAATTTTTAAGGATTCTTTTGATATTGAGTTACTACAGAAAAAGAATATTCTACCACGTCTCTGTGTAGGAATAGACCAGGCAGAAAGTGATAAAGTCGGGGTCGGTGGATTGCAATGAAATTTGGTGTGTAGTTGCCCCCTTGTGTGGAATCAGAAGCCCGCAAAATATTGGCCCAATCCTAGGGAGTATATAGCAAAAGTGTGCTTTTAAAGGGGTCAAAGTAGGCATTCACAGTGGATCCACTGCAGGGTCCTGGAATACAAAACTGGTTTGAAGTTGTAGGATGATACCTCATCTTTAAAAAACAAAAAGAAATTTTTTTTCCGTTGCTGAGATATACCGGTATATATGTAGATATTTAATGTACGGTACTAAATGGTAAACGTAATCGTAATACATCTGTAGTACATCAGTAGTGCATTTTGTCATGACTTTGCACCCACATATCTCTGCAACGGAAAGAGTATTAACGAACGTTTTTATTCTTTTAATAAAGAGAGGCATCCCCCAACTCCTTTCTCTGATGTGCACACCCTCCTCACCCCTGCAGTGGACCGTCTGTAATTCGTTGTAGACCAAACCATACCATTTTTGACATGGGTGCAACACAGCACTGTACCTTTAAATCAAGAGTGATTTAGGAGTAAACAAAGATGGGAAAAAGTTACAAGAGGCATCTATTGTCATTGACAAAGGAATACCTCCTACTATTGCCTGCCAAGGCGTGAAAATTCACTCAAACGAACAGTGTTTTGATCAACAATTGCTGTTATCATTAAAAAAATTGTTTTCGGCAGTGTTTTTGCCCCTTACTCCCAAACGGTGTGATCTCTGAAATATTTGGCCTGTCCTCATTATGCCCTGGCTTATGACCATCTTCTGGTAGGAATTTGGGCCAGATCTGGCAACCCCCGACTTCATCACTTTTTCGGGCACTTTTTGCAGATTTTGCAAGGTTGACTTGTGGAATGACACTTAATACTTTATACTCACGGACAATTAAATTGATCCTTTTTTGGTCAATTACAGCTTTCTGACATCCAGGCTTGCCCCTCACTACTTTGTTCATTATTTCATGTGGTTCGAAAAGGCACTGCATGAGCTGATTTGTTACCCGACTGAAGCTATGCAGTCTCTTCACACTGGCAATGGATGCCTCCGTTAGAATTGGAAATGCATCCTGAAAAGATTTTAGAAGTATTTACTCTGACATATNATCTCGTACCTCAAGTAAAATTCCGTGAACGTGATTGGCTCATTTACGTCATGTGACCTTGTGTCATTTCGATATGTCCCCCCGCGGGCGGTCATATCGCGATATGTTGCCCGCTACCATGGCTACGTAATGGCCGACGGTTTTTTACTCGCTCGGTTCGCAAGTTTGAACGGCCATAGAACAAATGCAGTCTCTTCAAACGGAAAAATACCACTCACATTCTCATTTTTTGGAAGTAAGCAGTAGCCTTGATGCAAAATGGTCAACTCAAAACGTCCCAAACTCTTGGCCGGGGCCAGTTGGGTCTGCATTGAACCGGGCATGAACACACTCAGTCCAGTGGAATTCAACACTCAGCATGTGACGTTGCGTCGCGTCATTTCCCTGTAGTACTCCAGTGAATGCACTGTGTATGCATTACGTCACGTCATTTCTTGTCCTTAATTTTGGCATTATTTGATATTTTTTCATAAAAGAAAGTCGTTTTCAATCAACTAGACTTTCGGTACGAGATAAAAAATGTTGCCCTCAATGTCGGGTGACATACCTCATGTCCCCCCTTTGGGATGATATGTCTCCCTCGCAAAGCCTCGGGAGACATATCATCCCAGCGGGGGGACATTCGGTATGTCACCCGACATTTCGGGCAACATTTTTATAGTAGATGTAGGGGTTGGCCCCAAAAATGGCAAGCACCCGACTGGCTCCAGATAAGTCTTTGGACTCTATGAGTTAACCACTTTGCATCAACAAGGCTACTGCTTACTGCCCAGAAATGAGATTGTGAGAGTGGAATTTGTTCCATATGAAGAGTGCATTGTTCTATTCTATGGATGTTCAAAGTCAAACTTGCGAAACGAGATATTGAAAAAACTGTGATGGTGATAGCGTGGTCAACATAGCGTGATGTGATGCCCGGGGATCACAGGGTCAGTACATGATGTATTGTGAATGAGCCAATCATGTTTACGGAATATCCCTTGAGATAAGAGATTACTGATTGTTGCATAAGAAGATTTTTTGAATAGAAAGAAATTAATTTTTGATGATTGGTACAGTATCAAACTCACCGGAAGTGATTCTAAATCCTCTGCTGCCTCAGGGTTGCAATTTTCTACTCCATCATCGACTTGGAGTAGAACGTCAGAATCATGGTTGCAGTTTTCTTCATCTTGTAGAACCTCAGCATTAGGGTTGCAATTTTCATCATCTTGTAGAACCTCAACATTAGGGTTGCAATTTTCATCATCTTGTAGAACCTCAACATTAGGGTCACTATTTTCTTTTACCATTGACCGCGCCAATGAAAGTGCTGAAAAAAAATTCCAAAAATTTATATATTTTATATATTTGTATATTTTAATCTCCAGAATTCACGAATTTTCGACCCCAACCGGGGTCTTTTTCAAGTGGAACTTTACAATCTGAAACTCTAGAAAAGACTGAGCTGAAACCCGAAGGTGGAACTAACCTGTGTAGACAGGATGAGTGAGCAATTAAGGAAAGAATAGTGTCCAAACACCACGGATGGTTGCTGGGCCTAATTAAGGGTGTGGATGTAATTAAGGAAAGAAAAGTGTCCAAGCCCCACGGATGGTTGCTGGACCTAATAAAGAGTGGATGTAATTAAGGAGAAACTGATTTAGCTGAAAGAAAAGGGTTCAATAAATATGACATGTGTAATAATACATAACAAGCACAAAGCGAAAAGATGCACAAAGGTCAACACAAAGTAAGAGAATATAAAGGAAGTCAACTTCCAGATTTGTAGGAAAAAACCAGAATGGATAATGCAAATCACTGAGCAATGAGAAGAATAGGGCGAGGAGGAATAGAGCAAAGGGCAAGTATCATGCGACCGAGCAGGTGCAAACTGAAAATTTCAGTTGCAATAACATCCGTGGATGAGCAACGATGTTGTGATACCAGTTTCAAGTCGCTTACTGTGGCAGATCTCCCGATATGTCAAAATATCAAAGGGGCTGGAAACTTAAGACAGGGTTTGTCAAAATGGGCCAATTTCGGAAACTACTTGACAGATTTTCCTGAAATTTGCAAGGTTAAGAGGGTTGACCATATCATTGGAAAATTTGAAGAAACAAAACAACAGACTGACCCTGACCTAATGAACTAAGACAATGCAATTTTCAGACCCTTCGAATCACATGAAATAAACATCCTGTGGGTCTGTAACTTCATACATATGTTGATGTGATCATATACAACAAGTAACAATCAATAAAAAGTATACTTCTGTCACAACCTTGAGAAATATATCAAAGAAATATCTTAATTAATGNCTAATGATTCAGAGGGTACTGAAGACCGTGACGAGGAGTTTCGTGCAAATAAGAGTGTGGTGGGCCGAAAATCTAGTGAATAGGCACCAGGGACCACCTTACAGTGGTTAATGACTTATACTGAGGATCAAGACAATAAACGCAAGGAACGGGAAGGGGGTATTGAACGCAGGCATCAGTAGAAAATGGCGAGGCTTGATCGCCTCTTGGGCATTTTGGGAAAAGTAAAGATGCAGGGCGTGACTCTTGCTTACCAATTATGGTTTTACCACCTGTTTAATTTGTTGGATCCTCTGGGTTTGATTTCCAATTATTTTGTGCAAAGATTGTCTCAAACCCTTCAACATGCCAGAAATATGGCAGAAAAATGCAAGGCACAGCCTTTCTATTATAATTGTTTTTCAAGCCCTTGTTGTCAGGCAGACAATCATTCCTGTCTTCTTCATTAATTTTTGTATATGTAGTCAAATAATTTTATTTTTTATTAGGACTGCCACTTTGGGAAAACTGCAATACAATGGTTCTCGAAATATTCATTGGCAGGATCAATTTGGCTTTTTATGGTTGCCATAAAAAAGCGAAAGTTGTCCCACAGAATATTTGGTGAAATACATTTCTCATGCATTTCTTTGTGTATCCAATACACTACTGTTATTTCCAAAAGGAAGAAAAAATTCTTATATTGTGAGGAACAGAAGTTCTTTACAAATGCATACTGTAAACCGTGAAATTTTCGCGAGCATTTTATTTTTGCGATGAAGGGTCAAAACGCGAACTTAAATCACGCAAAAATCGCTGGGTCTTAAACATTTCTGAAGCTTAAGGGCCACATCATGCCAATTTGTTCTTCGAGAATTTGTGAAGTACGAAAATCGCGAACAATTAGTGCTCCGAAAATTTCACGGTTTACAGTACATGGAAGTTTCCAAGTTAATTTTTGAAACCATTCTATGGTGTTGCTTTTTTACATGGGTACATCAGTGGAATCTTTTAAAGAAGCCCTTTTACATACTGGCCCACTGAGTCATCATATTCACAAGCCTATAGCCAAGGTATTCAGGGGCGTAGCTAGCTTTTTTGGCCTGGGGGGGGCAAAAGACCATATTTTGCTAATTTTCAGTCAAAATATGCACGAAAAACATGTTTTCATGACCACCTGGGGAGGGATTTCATTTTGCCCCTGCCCCCATCTAACTACGCCTCTGGTATTTACACATGTACTTGATTCAGAAGCCTATTCCTTAGTTGCACTGCATTTTCAGCATCACCGAAAATGTTCACATATCCATTGACCTCATCTTCCTCTTCTACAAAAACCTCTGCTTCATCGTCAGCTTGGATGCACATATTGTGCAGAGCACATGCAGCTGTGATAAGTCTACACATATGCTTCACATCTCATCTGCAGTACACTTCCCGAAGTTTCATAAATCTGCCTTCCAGAAGACCGATTTGCCCTCTCCACGACCTGTCGACAGGATGACATAATGGTATTCAGTTTCTTCTCCTGCTGTGTTAGATGACCATTATCCCTTTGAACTGTCATCAGATATGTCCGCAATGGATAGGCTGAATCGCCTATTAAATACGCTTGCCACCGAACAAGAAACTTCGTCATGCATGAAGACGTAGTCAGCGGTCTGTTTCTCTGGCACAAATGACAAGAAGTCGTTGGTACTCACACGAACCCCATAAGACCGCTGCTTCGTGAGATAGTATCCTACAACAGCAGAACCTTAGTCTTAGTCCTCCGACGTCGTCATACGGTCGGACATACATTTAGGATAAAGAGAGGGAAGGACGACCCCTATGGGGAGGAAGTGAAACTGAGATCCTTTGACCCTTCTGAAGAGGATATGAGATTGAGTGTTTGTGTGGAATTCAGTCAGTAAGAAAATACCAACACAAACAGGCAGGTCTATCGAAAAGGACATCGATGTATCTGCTTTCGATTACTGGAGAAGTAGAAACGGTGTATAGTACACAATCTAGATTTGACCTGGCATTATCACTGAACGCCTTTAAATATATTATATCGCTTTCCCTTTTTGTGAAATAACCAAAACCCTGACCATGTCTTTGCCGAGTGTACAACTGTATGCTGTTCATCTTACATGTACCTGGAGATAAAAGAACAGCCGCATTTTGGCAATCAAAATACGGCCGAATAGAGAAATCGGTCGATGGCGAGTTGATCTGATTGGTGCCACAATCCTACGCTAGGTGGATTCATGAGGATCGGTATAGCCGAATGGATGGCACTCAAGATCCAGGAGGGTCCATCCGGATACTTGCCAACAAGGGAATTTCAGGTGGTCACGCATTCTTCATTACCATAACAAAGGGCTCGCGGGGAAAGTTGCGGACTTTCTCACAAATTTTCACGAGCGATTTCTTTTTTGTGCATGGATCGATGGTCAATCTGATTTAGAATATGATCTGGGAAAAGCTTCCTCTAAGGCCGTTCCAGCCCCGATTTTTTGAATTTCTGAGGAAAACAGCACAAATTATTCAATTTTCTGTTTTGACCTTTTTCAGGCCACTAATTAAGCAATTGCTAATTAGTTATTTCAATTTTGAAAAATCGGGCATAGAACGACCATATAGGCCGTGGGCCAAAATCTGTGCGGGGCTTTTGTTTTTGAGAGAACTCCACTTGATTTAGGTCATTAGCGGTCTGAACTGTCAGAAAATGCAAAGTTCCCGCAAAAATAATTGCTCCTTAATTAGTAATTAGCTGTTAATTAACGACATATCAATAAAAAGAGTAAACCTGTGTGCGACGTAAAAAATCAACTTTATCCGATTTTAACCAAACAAACATCATTGAAAAGAGCTTGAAAAGACTTTTAAAATCGTATCAATATGAACAAAATCAGTCAAATATCAAGAAAGTTATGACAATTTTAATATCACAAAAATGACCCATTTTCGGTAGTGTCCTTATGGCGTTCTGCGGAAACATAATGTTAGAGCGATCTGAACCCAGGTAAGGACGCTTAATTTGATTCCGAGGCACCATATTTCTATCTGCTGGTAATACATTTATGGGGTGTAAATCCAACCGTTCAAAAGTTAGCTGTACATCGTCACCCATTCTCCCGTACATAGCTCCATTGTAGCGTCTAATTGATATCCAATAATGAAATTCAAATCCCATTGTAAAAAAACTTAGGAGCAACTTTTGACGCGGGAACGTTTTGAAAATTACTTGAAAATGACCTTTTCACTGAATAAAAAGGAAACAAGCCTGGTGGCGACCGGGTTCACGAAGTGACGTTCAGATCATGAGACTGCAGTTAGTTGCTGGGGTATAGATGTTTGGTTTGGGCAGCGGAAAGAAACTCGATAGCAGGACAAGTCCTTACATCGAAACAGAGAAAATCTTTGTGAATAAAAGAAAAGAAATGGAGAAAAAAATTTCTTCCACCACCCGGGCTCGAACCCATGGTCATAGACAACCATAGCCGTAACACTGAACCCACTGGACAATACTGATAACCCAAATGCGGCGATGGCCTATATTCACCATCAACACTGACCCCGATTATCAACTCATCCATAAGGCATCTATGGCAAGCGGTTTGTGCATTTATTCCATAAACTAAGTTTTTGCTCTGGAAACTTAGTTTATGGGTCCAAAAACTAAGTTTTTGCTCGCATAACTCGGGTTTTGCTCTTGGAACTCATATTTCAACTCCAGAACTGCAGTTCCAAGACCAGATGGACAAAAACTTAGTTTCTGCATGCCGAAAACGGGCCCTCTTCTCTTGCTGGCCGGCAACACCTCAGCGTGAATAAACAAAATAAACCACTAAATAAACAATCCTTATGGGAATCCCAACGTGGTATCCCCTCACCAGTTGGATGAGGCAGTGTAAAATAGGCCATCAGGTCAGAAATTTGAATAAAAGTGGCCTTCCCAGTCACTAGTCACATGTCCCAAAACATTGTCTGTCCGGCTCAAGCAGATGGATGGCTTCGTCGGAACTGTCACTAGTACTAAAGAGCGGCACAAATGATGAAATTGCAAGACAAAGTATGCATTTTTTGACTGAAGTTAGGTAAAATTTTTATTAGAGGACTACTGGCACTGAAATCAGAGCCCGACCATAACAGATTTTAATGCTTGTCTGGTGCTATTGGCAGGTTGTTGTCGGGCACATTGTGACATACAACTCAGTGCTAGGATTAACGCTGATGAGGCTACGTGGACGTGCCTGTGTGAAAATCTGAATGAGGCCCCTTCCTCCTTCAACAAACGCATTAATTATTCTGCATTTATTTCAGTAAAATGGGTAAAAAGAGTGCTGGGCGGTACTGGGTGATTTTTGATTGAGTGCCGGGCGGGGAGGGAGAGTGCCGGGCGCACCCGCCCGGTGCCGCCCGGCGTGAGCACATCCCTGCTTCAAAATGACGTTTTTGCACTCGCAGTGTCAGTGAGTGTACCCACTGCGCGTGCATAGCTCACGAGCTGCAGTGTGAGTGTGCATTGCACATTGGCCTAGGCCTAGGCCTACATCATCAGCTTGTGCTCCTGCATGTTCTGCTGGCCCTGGCGGCCCCTGGGATTCTAGCTAGCCTCATCCCCCGATCATTCCCACTGGCTATGCTTCATTTTTGCCTGTACTGTAGGCCTAGCGTGGGTGCATCCATTGCATGTCGATTGTCGGTCTAACAATTTTAGGGGGCCTACCGGTAGCCTAGGCAATTTATGGTAGGCCTACAATACATGACTACATGTAGGCCTATAGGCCTAATTATTTTAGCCTGGATTGATAGATACCACCTAGGCCCCCCTACTTTACCACGGTAGGCCTAGGCCTACTATGCCTAGGCCTACCGGTACCTGCACGACCACCGGTAGGCTAGGCCTTGTAGGCCTACAATCTGTGGCCTAGGCCCTAGGGCCTAGGTCAGAGGCCTGCCCTAAGCCTACAGGCCTAGGCCTAGATCTAGGCCTATAAGACCTTGTTGTACCGGTAGGGCCTCACTGTAGCAGCCCTAGGCCTAAGGGCTGCTGCTCTTGGTCTCTTAGGTAGGCCTAACTACTGACATAGGCCTACTGTCAGTGTCATGACTGTGATGCTTCAGCAGCAGCAGGAAGAAGGTACCGTAGGCCTAAAAGAAAGCTGTTGTCAGATTTCGTATTTCCGCATTCCTTTGGGTTGCGCGAAGGCTGTATCGGACTTTAGTCATGTTATGTTAGTAGGCCTATTTATTTGGTTCAGCACCCGCCGCATAATCTGTAAATTTCTGTTGCAGATCATCATGTCACTGTCAGCATCTGGGAAAAAGAAAAAATCAATCGTCTTCAATGACACAATTGACCTGATGCTGATGAGGGAGGTGGTTGCTTTGGATCCTTACAGTACGGATAAGTGGCAGCAAATTGCTGATAACTTAAGCAGTGGACTCAAATTGGAAAAACCGGCTACAAAGCGTACCGTACTTGAGAGGATGGATCGTCTTCTATGTAAATGGAGGGCTGATGAGGCAAATTCCAAAAAAATGTGAGTACTTGTAAAGCACACTAGCAGTCTGTCTTCAATAACCTTTTTTATGTCATTTGCTGAGCTTTAAAATTTGCAGTTACTCGTTGTTGGCATCTTTTAACTTCGTCTTTGGTCTTGAGGTTGGTAAAAATTTACACAACTCATGGTCAGCCCTGAAATCTGGTAGTTCACATGCAAAGATACAATCTTTTTTTTCAATTATTTCAGGTCTGGTGTAAATGAAGAATTTACAGAAAAAGATAATCTGTTGATTGAGGTGGCAGGTTTGCAGGAAGAGGCAAAGGTGCATGCTGCAAAAGAGAACAAAGCGAAGACATCAGCAAAGGCCAAGACAGAGGACGACCTTCTTAAGGGGAAAGAAATAAGGGACGCTGCCCTCAGAGCCATGAAACGGAAAGTGAATAAGGAGCTTTTTCAGTATGGTATGTTTCTGTATTGCAGAAAGCAAGCAATCATAGTGCTCATTGAAGATGGTCTATTATTGTAAACAACAAGAAAATCCAGAGTTAACGGAACCAGGGTGGGGGTAGGGATCTTTAGAGGATTTGTTTCTGAATACATGTAGATGGTTGTTTTGTGCAACAATGAGTGATAAAGTTATAACTGAAAACGGAAGGTAATAGGGCATGCCCCTGAAGAACTAAAGGCGGTGAACGTATAGGCCTAGGCCTAGCTACAGTGACAGGCGAACGCCAACCGATTCTGCCGCCAAGGTGGAATGGTTGTGGTCAATGTGGATGGTAACTAAGTGGCAGAATGGGTGGTTGGTGAGAGGATGCATTGTCCACGTATGGCCAATGCATCCTCTCACACAGTGTTGGTGTCTGCCCCTCTGTTTGGAATAGGCCTAGAGCAACAGTGGCCCACGAAAAAAAACACACAACCGACTGGAAGCCGTAAAATAAGGGTATGTATCGGTAGGCCTAGGCCTAGTCCATGATGTTCTTCTCACACCATAATCTTCTTTCCCTCTTCTTTTCACCCTCTGTTTGCAATACAGCAACATGTGGCCTACACAAAAACACACAGCCGACTGGAAGCCACACGCAGCGTAGGCCCTTGCGTCCCGAAAACAAAAGTAGGCCTACATTAAAAAACAAACAAAATCCCACTCGACATGCTCGACGTGACCTCTCCCACTCTCCAACACACACACTGCACTCTCCCACCCCAGAGGCCAACCATACGCAATGGGCATATAGATTTGTTCCAACTATGTCATCAAAATCTGAGCTGTTGAATCGCCTGACTTTTTGCATTCATTTCTGCACTGTACTTCCCCAAGCAACGTGTACATCATAAGCCGGCGGCTGAAACCCATGACGTCACGAAAACTTGTGCTGTTCAACCGCCTGACACAATGCACACTTCACTGCCGTACACGACGCAGACCAGTACAGCGCTTGCAACAGGCGGTGGCATATCGTTACGTCAACAATACTTGTGCATCTCCAAAAACACCCAAATATCTTTAAATCCAACATCGCTTTCTCCACAGTAAGAGTCACTATCTACATCTTTCCTAATTATCTATTGATGGGCAGCCATTACAACGAGCAACTTCATCCCCTTGGTACCAAACGAACGCCTATGAGCTACAAACCCGAAAATCACCTACACTATAAAAATATCAGTAGCGATCCATAAAGGCCTTCGTCGTGTGCTGCCGCCGTCGGCGGGTTCCGGGATCATTGCGTCTAGGTATCTGAATTATTGGTAGGATTCTCATCTTCAATAGTACATACACCTGCTCAACTTTGTGTACATTCAGTAATCTCAGAGGCAAAAGACTGACAGATTCCATTTGTATACATGTATGTAAAAATTTACCACTCTTATTTCTAATGCACTTCATTTCATATCCAGAATCCGACAGCGATGCAGATATGGATTCCACTGCACTTTCCAGTTCTACTTCGCTGAATTCAACTGATGATTCCATTCAGGCTGACACCTCAAACAAGAAGGAAAGTGATGATCTCATTCAGGCCGACACCCCAAACAGGAAGGAAAGTGAGTATTTGTTTTAACTCCTTCAGTACTATGGGCATTTTCCACCACCCCATGGCCCCCGAGAAAGAACAGATAGTGCATGTAGTACTAAAGTTATAGGTAGACCTCAAAAGGTAAAGGTTTGCTCCTGGTACCGGTATCCAAACCAAAAAAATTACAGTAGGTCTGTATTTCCCTAGTAAAAAACGTAGATAAATTTGGAATTCTCCACCACAATCTGCCAGACCACTCCCCACCCTGTCTGACACAAAAGTCATTGATAACAACTGAGAGAATATCATATGGCACTTTTACAAACTGAATATTGCATTCAAAAATATTGTTTGCAAACATTTCAATTCTTTAATTGCAGAAAAAAGACCAATAGCTCCAAAAAACAGCGGAGTAATGAAGCAAAGGAATCTTTGATGGACATCCTTAATAAGAAACTAGAACTCGAGAGTGCCAAGGAAAAAAGGAAACAGGAAGAACTCCATGAAAGACAGAAAGAAAATCATATGCAGATAGAATTGCTCAAACTTCTTGTGGAAAGTAGAAAATAATTTTGTATTCCCTGTTAACCATGTAGTCAGCTGGTCCTCGCATTGTATGTTAAGGTGGCCCACAAGGGACATGCATTTTATTTTATGTGTTGTTATTTTTTAAAATGTTTATTGTTATTGTTACAACAAATCAAATTGCTAACTTTTGGTGTTAAAGTGACTCGGTATTGATTAATTTACGGTTTTCCAAAACTGTGATGTACAGGGTGCACTCAGCTCAATCCCTTGCAGGTTACGAGCAGCATCTTGGTGTGGACTGCTCTAAGTGATTAATGATGAATTCAGACAAGACCTGTCGTGGCAATAAAGCCATGACACCTGCAATTTTTGCTGGATTGGATACTAGTATGCAATGGAAATTTGCAGATATTTCCATATAATAGGATATTGATTGATCAATCTACTGAGTATCTTTCTTAACCTTTTGTACTTCAATTTGATAATATGATGAATAAAAGTGCACCATTGACAGTGAACATTGTCTTATTGTCACCATTTTGGAATTTAAGTCTAATATTGAAACCTATCGACCATAGATCCTACAAGCCGTCCAGTCTTGGAAGAGTCCATCTTTAATAATCATCGAGGTCAATAGGGGGTGTTTATTGTTCAGTCCACTCCCAAGCTGGATGTCTGAAGCATTCCATCTCCTTAGTTTTGGATACTTTTGAGGCCACATGCACACTGGTGGTTGTGACTGAGGGTATGAGTATCCGAGGGGAGATCAGGGCCTCTGGTAGTAGTGACTGAAGACATCCATGGGAAATCAGGGTCTCTGGTGATTAGATTGTGACTCAGGACATCCAGTTGAGACCAGGGCCTCTGGCTTGTGACAAAGGACATCCAGGAGAGATCAGGGCCTCTGTCTTGTGACAAAGGACATCCAGGAGAGATCAGGGCCTCTGGCAGTTCTGACTGAGGAGAGATCAGGGCCTCTGGTGGTAGGCCTACATGTACGAAGGGGAGGGGTTCTAATCTAAGTCAGGTCTGCAAAGTTCTAGGATTCCAGTATTTCGTCCATGGGAAAATTGCCCCCAGATAATATTGGTCCCCACCGGTAGGACAAATTGTCTCTGGGCAATTTCTCACATTATGTATTTAGAGAAAATACCACAAAATATGACCAACTAGGCATGTCGATTTCATTATTTNCTTTAAGACAGGTGGCTGGACTACTACTGTTTTAACTGCTCAAACATTTGTACCCAAAACTAGTGTTAATTACCAGCCTATGGATTTTGATAGTTGTATTTGCAATAAAAAATTCATTTCAAGATATATCTCACGCATTTTTTTGTCTTTGAGGGTTAGCTTTAGGTTCCAGAATCATTGAAACAAAACAATTAGAACTCAGTCTAGAAGCAGTGAATACTCATAAAAAGAGAGTACTTGAATGCTTTTAGAATGAGTATAATTGTTTTTAGGGGTTTCAATGATTCTGGAACCCAAAGCTAATCCTTAATGTGATGGATTCCAACACTTTCTTAGTGTTCAATTTCCAACACTTCAAGTTGATAAATCCAACACTTGATCGTGTTACCTCACTCACATTTCAACATTTCATACAGTTGGATTCAACACTTCTTAAACGTGGATTCAACACTTCATACACGTGGATTCAACACTTCATAGATGTCAGAAATCCAACACTTGGCAAATCATACTTTCAACACTTCAAAGTGTTGTCACTCTCAAGCCTCTTAGAAAGTGTTGGATGCAACATTTATAATGTTGAATACAACACTTGAGTTTTTAGAGTGTAATTACACAAGCCCCATTGTCTTTACGAGACATTACATCACCTCACCTCGGGTGCAATCAAACTCCAAGCCACCAGCCTTTCCGACTAATCAAGTAACGTAAAACGCAACAGAACAAATATAGCTAGAGACAACGAGCCACGAAAATGTTGATTTTATCGCGGATCGTCCAGAATCACTGGTGAAAATTGCACTGCATTTCCAACTTCACAAAACATGGGAGCTGCCATAATGAGTTGTTCGAACTACTTTCGAGGGAACTCGGTCCAGTCGGATCGCAACCCGAACTCCATAAATTCCTCGGGAATCTACTCTTTTGACGTGACCGACATCGTTACTCGGGTTGAATACAGTCCGAACTCGACCACTCACGTGACAACATGGCGACCAACAGCAAAAAGTCGTCGAATTCACTGGAAAATGTGAAGTGGGATGCGCAACACAAAATGTGTAGCTGTGCGAGACTAGGTGGAAAATGGCAGCTCTCATGTTTTGTGGAATTAGAAGTGCAGTGCAAGTTTCAGCGGTGATTCTGGACGACCCGCGATAAAATCAACATTTTCGTGGCTCGTTGTCTCTAGCTATATTTGTTCTGTTGCGTTTTACGTTACTTGATTAGTCGGAAAGGCTGGTGGCTTGGAGTTTGATTGCACCCGAGGTGAGGTGATGTAATGTCTCGTAAAGACAATGGGGCTTGTGTAATTAGTGTGTGTGTGCAGTGTACAGTGAGCCATGCATGTATAGACACTGATGGCCATGCCCTTCTGGCTGTCAACCTCACGGATATTGGACTTTTTGGATGGGTCCCACTTGTGGTACTTCACTCAGTGGCCTCTTTACATCCCCCTTAAGTCAGTCCAGAGGGTATTCAAGCTTTACCGAAGTGAAGTCGGAGGGTGGTTGATTAACTTATTGGCATGGATGTGCGGGCAGTTTCGTAGAGATTAAAGTGACCTCAGTGACGCCGGGTGCATTTGTTTTCCACGGACCACCGTGAAATTGCAGGTCAAAATTGTATACCCCTTACCACTGTATTTTCTCAATTCATTTCCCTTTAGAAAACGTGGAAATACGAGCACAGGTCCCATCCAACCTATAAAAGGATAACCCACTTCATCCCTTCCAATAAGTAGTTTTTCATTAATTTCATTTTTTCTCCATGTTTCTTGCGAAAAGTGAGGCTGTTTATATACAACGGGACGTTTGAACAATCCAATACTTCCACCGTTGAAACTCACGTAAAATGTGGCTTGACTCGTATCCACCGCGCCCCGTGTGGTTATAGCAATTCTATTCCATCCATACTCAATATTCCTGTCGAAATCAGAAGTCCATTCCCACCTGGTGGTGCTTCTGAGTCTGAGAGCATACATGTACAAATATGTTGATATCAGAATTGTAATCTTCCGTTTATGTTTCTTCAACACCCAGACACACAATCCTTCTCCTAATATAACTTCCTTTAAAATGGTCATATATATAGTTTTCGGAACAAATCTACGAAACTTTATAAAAATTATTATGGTACGCTCGCTCTTGATTGACCCCACAACAGGCTCCGATACGACGTTTGCACTTGAATTACGAAATGATACAATTCTCCCAAAACGCAACGAGTTGACGTAGCCAACGTTACCCTCGAGCCTGTAGACATGGCTGAAGAAAGGCCGTGAGCAATTCTGTTCTTTACGTGCTCTTGCCACTAAATGACGATAGACTGATCTGTAAAAATCATGATCATACCTTTAAGGCGGGGGGCTACCTATGCCGACTTTATTGACGCTCTTTGAAAACAAGCGTCCTAACATATTCATGACAAAAAGTAACTAATTGATGTCAACAAAATGTTTTAGCTACAACCTTTATGCTCCCGTTCTGTGAAAGAATTGTTCATTTTGACCAATTACGATGGAGTTAATTAAGTTATAACAAGTTGTCAAAATTTGAGTTCGCAAACAATTTTGCAGACTTGGGATGCGACACATCAGTTTCCCACATAGTCTGTAACATACAGGCCTGATGCCTGCAGGGCCTAACGATCCGTTTTTTACGAAAGTACTTTCCATTTAATTGGTATAAACTATTTAATGCCAAAAAA
>NMRB01000482.1:41911-52616 GCA_002633025.1 Notospermus geniculatus
TTTTTACTCTCATCGCACTCCATACCTTCTCACTGAACCTCCCATTCGGAACGACCTGAGGCGAACTGCTCATCTGTCCACTGGGCAGCGCGAGTTGTCACGGAAATTGCCGACCAGTTGCCTTCGGAAGTTCCGAATGTGATCCTCCGTCCGCCATTTTTGTTGTGGAGTGATCACGTGTTCATCTCCTGCCGCCCGAAGTTATCGATCGTCAGTCTATCGACGGCGATTCGACAAAGTCATTGTTCCTGTTTGGTCGGGTACTCGCACGCGCAAGTATTCGTGTGTGAAGGTACTCGGCGCAAATACGACTGCCGCAAAAATATTGCTAGTTGGGGATTCGACCAAAAGATAAAATCTTAATACTGGGGACTCGACGAATTTTGGCGTCGAGTGAACGACGATGCCTGAGGGGGGGTGGTCCGGGCTAAACTTGATAGCTGCATTAGTGTAGTGTAAAATGTACTATTCTCTATCTGAATGCATTAGAGCTCTGCGTGCAGTTTTTTCGTTGTGTTCGTCGAGTTCAGGAATGGGACAGGTAAGTGGGAATTTAGAGTAGGTCTTGATTCTTTGAAATAAGTATTAGGTAAGCATTTTGGGGACCATCACGAGGCTATTAGACCTCTGCCTGCATTCTCCTAACACTTTGAAAATGTCGTAAAATTCAATACTGTGAGGCTTTAAGCAACGTTGAGGGCGATAACTACGTGCATCACAGAAAAAAAGGGACACCTAGCTATTTCCGTGTGTGACATTAAGAAAATGGCGCCCGCCACGGAGGGGGACAGACCGAAATGTCACCCCGAGAAAACATTGTTGACCGAGGCCGGTAATGCGTCACAACCCGTCTCTGCGGCTGTGTCCGGCAGCGACGGAATGCGTGCAGACGACGAATCATTGTCAACCACGATTTGGAAAAAAAAATTCCTGCGTTAGCTAGGCCTAAGGAGTTGAATAACGAAGGAATAAACGTGGTAATATTCTTCCAAACGCGACGTAGTATCACTTCTAGGCCTACATTACGTAACAGTACTGTTAAACTTGTAAGTCCACTCCACGTGGGTAGTGCTGCTGCGATTGAACTGGTAGCCTGAGGCACTGGCATGGGCATGGGCTCTCTGCAGTCTGCGTCCCGCGTGCGACCGATGGGCCTAGAATTTACGACTGTTGAACATGCTATTCCCTCTATTCCATTCAGCCTTTTTGATTTATTCATGCTAAACATGCTGATACTACGCCAATCGACACCAGAATAGGATTTAATCGGAGCTCGATAGCCTAATATGCGACTTCAAATATTCGAAGCGGTCAAACGAAAAAACGTCCGCCATTTTGTTTTCCGTGAGCGGGAGACATTGCATCTTAGCGGGAGACATTGAAAAATGTCCACCGCTCACGTGACGCGTCTCGGCCAATCATATTCACGGATTCTCTCTCGAGGTACGATATACAAGTTTGATCATCCGACAGAGAGATAGACATGTGTGACAGGAAAGAATGTCCCCCTGTAAAAGGTGTCCCCCTGTAAAAGGTGTCCCAGGAACAAAAGATCCTATTGTTACATTCTAATCTCCGGTGATTGGTTTCTATACCCATGCACCTTAACGGTATGGAGTGATCTTTACGTGCCTGTCAAGTCGTGCAGTCCATTTGGAAGTAGCTCAATCTCTCACCACGGATTCATGTATCAACGCAATCCGGAGATTCTCAGCAAGGAGAGCAGTTAAGAAATTACGGTCTGATAATGGTACGAACCTGGTCGGCTCTTGCAAGGAAATGAAAGAAGAAATCGACAAATGGAATCAGTCCAAGATTGGTGCAGCCTTGCACCAGCAGGGGATAGAATGGGAGTTCAACTGCCCGGGGGCGTCGCATCACGGAGGGGCCTGGGAAAGGCTTATCAGATCGGTACGTGCAGTCTTATATGGAGTCACTAAAGAGCAGACTATTCATCTAGACGACGAGGGCCTACAGACCCTGTTCTGTGAAGTCGAGAGCATACTGAATGGCAGGCCGATAACTAGAGTTTCCAGCGATGCGACGGATCCACCAGCACTTACGCCGAATCATCTGCTGAAAATGGAATCGGGGCAGGCACCTCCACCCGGACTATTTGTCAAGGAGGACAATTTTGCAAAACGCAGATGGCGGCAGATCCAGCACCTCGCGGATGTCTTTTGGCGTCGCTGGAGCAAGGAATATTTGGTAGGATTACAGGAGAGGCAGAAATGGTTAAAGGAGCAGCGGAGCGTAGAACAAGGAGATGTGGTACTAGTTGCAGATCATCACGCACAGAGAAACCAGTGGCAACTAGGGCGTGTCGTCGACGTTGTGAAGGACACTAAGGGACTTGTTCGTACAGTCAGCGTTCAAATCGGAACAACTACGCTTAGACGTCCTATCACGAAGCTGTGTCTTGTCTTGGAGGCAGATCAGTAGACCCACGGACTATGTTACGGATATATTCGGGGAATAGCTGTGATCCAGTAGTCTTGAACGTTAGTTGTGGTGTTGATATTTTTGGTGACTGGGAGGGGAATGTGGATGGTAGTCAGCTGCCCTGCATTCAGAGAGACTTCAGTGAAAAGTCTCTCTGAATGCAGGGCAGCTGACAGGGATCTGTGGTTATAAGTATTTATTAGCAAATGCAGATTTGCAGGGAAATGGAAGGGCTGGGGAGATATTCATCCTGCGAGAAAACGTTTTCAGCAAAAAAAAATAAACAGAGAAACTGGCACGTGAAAAAAATAAAATGCCTATCGCAAGGCTCGAACCCGGCGCCCCGGATTCAGAGCCGGACGCTCTACCGATGAGCCAGCCGGCCACGTAATGACGGTGGCTGCTCAATAAATGCTTATAAACATATCCCAGCTACTCAACATATTTTTATGTTAATTAAAAATGACGTTGCAAATCAGAATAATCTTCCAAAAATCGCATTTTACAACATCCACAGAGCAAGTCCCCAGCAAATCTGTCAGCATATCGCTACATAATGTACCCATCTACGTTCACAGTCACTAAAAACGTGAACCAACCGTCCGGTATATTCCATCTGAACATTAGGTGCATATTTCCTATGAGTCCAGTTCTATTGAATGACCCGTGACAAGTCTTTGGCTAGCTTCGCTGTTGGCCGCTACGCGGCGCGTTGGGCCCTTGCGTCGAGTACAATGCTCACGTTTTATTCCGGATTACTATTGTTAGTTCATCCACGTTGATACCGTTAAATTTTTTAATTCAGTGGGACCAGAATGGAGTAATTGCTCAGTTTTAAGTGTCGCAATTAGGGAGCCGGAATGTTTAGGGATGATAGGACATTGTGTTGCGGTCTTCGGCCAATAGGTGGCTTTCCCGGCTTAGGTGGAATCAGTTCACTTTTCGTTGATGCTAATGACAGAACACGTCAATTATTATGATTTTAGGGACCTTTTCATGCTTTATTACATGATTTCCAAGTTTTATAGCTCATATAGTCCCTCAACAAGAGGTGAGTTAGTCGAAGAAAATGTATAGTGCCCTTGTGTAGCATTTCTAGCCCATTCTGTGAGTTAAGGGCAAGTAGTAGGTAGATTCGCGCAGTGGGTTTTTCCCGCCACTTCGGCTTTTCATCGAGCTTGTCACAAAAAATAGACAAATCAAGTTATTTAGTTCGCATAAAGTATAATTAATGAGCAGATTATGCTGTCCGTGTAATATAAGTCCCCGTCAATGACTGTTGGAGTTATTGGGCCAGTTAGCATGGCTCAGGGCACCATTGTCACACTGGTGTGGCAGGTCTTTTGGTCCTGTGTATAGTGTTGTGTTCTTCGGATAGGTGGCAGCTCTGTGCAGGCATCTGGTAGCATGGGCTCAATCTGTTAACAGTCAGGTAACAACATTGAAGACACAAAATTTGATTGTCATGTATACTTACTAGTGGCCTTTTATTGTAGTCTTACAATCTGTAATGTTTGTATTTTCAGTTTACGTATCCACAGTACCCAGAATACCCAAAGTCTCCAAGGTGTATTCAAAGTCATCTTCGAAGCAACTTTGGCCTATGTACAATAAAGGCGTTAGCTATTCATCGCAGAACCAGTTGTTCATTGCTGGTAATTTCATGGAACGCAGCAGAGGCCATGACAGTGCCGTCTGCCTTCACCTGGTCCCCAGAGGTTTGCTATGACACCATTTGGTAAAGTCAGCGACTGAAATTTTAAGGCATGGACTCGCTTGTGTCCATTGGACACAACAGGTTGGAACTAAATCGGTCGTCCTATAGGACGAACTGTGCCGTCAATAAAACCAAAGCAGTCCTGCAGCTGTGCTCTGGAATCGTTGATCGCATCGGTGTAGGTGCGCAGGTGTTCTGCATCAAGCCAGGGCTGATTCAGATCCCTGAGAAGATGACCATGCTCGTTATAGAGGAAGTCAACCGTTTCGTTTATCGCCTGAGACGAATGCTGGGCTACCGAAAAGTTCCTCATTCTCGCTTAGCCTATTTGGAAACGAAAGCCATCTCAGACACATACATAGAGTGTCCTCGCCATCAACCACATATCGGTTTTTGTAAATAACTACTGGAGGAATTCGAAGGATCTGGACGAGATGACGAATGTGAGCTTTTTCAAACCTAGATTTGTTGTAGCTGAGAGTCTGTCAAGAGAGTCTGTCAAGATCCAGTTAGGATCAAACGTACTTTCCTTGCCTCCGAAGACCTCAATTTCGAAATAAAATGCCATAAATTCGTCATTTTCAATTGCCAAATTTGCAAGACGTCTCAAGTTTGCCGCCATTTTCACGTAGGCCTAGATCTCCATAGAAACAAAACTGTTTCCCGGTGACGGCAGTGCGGAACGCATTTCAGTGTTTCCGGGAACGGGATCGAGAACGAGAAACTTTTCGGCGTAGCGGTTCTCGGAACGGCGTAGCGAAAGGTCTCTAATATTTTCAGACAAACCAATCAGTATAACATTGGACCCCCAGACCCGCGTCCCAGACTCAATCAACTTTGCCCCTAGCCATAAAAGCTAGCTATGCCCCTGATGTCGTCTGCCATTCACTGCTATTTATTGGCTGCATTAGCGTTAGTGAGATTGGCTTAGCCACGGCCTGGACAGAATTGGTCTGCCGAGGCTTACCATGAAATAAAAAAAATCAAATTTCTTGGCGATATGCTGCCGATTCGAAGAAATAATAGCCACTACCACTCCAGTCTGGAAGCAAATAGCTTCTTGTCACCACCCCCAATAGACATAGCAGATAGCTTAGTGTTCCTTCTCTATCAAGTATATCATTTTATGCTATCCAACATAAAGCACAAAAAACGACACACAAAATGATATACATGGAAACGTCGTCTGCAATTCTAATCTGAATGTGTTTTTGGCTTTGTCGTCTAAACGGTCCTAGGTTATTCGAAAGCGATGATTTGGAATAAATGGGTTAACGCATGCTTTATAGTCCTGGGGCTGACGGGGGTCCTGTGTACATTTTTATGTGCCCTAAGTTTGACTCTTGATCCTTGTAGGGGACCCCTAGGACATCAAAAAAACCTTGGGTGCAACTCCTGAATCAGGTGCAGGATGGGTGAAATTCAAGATGGCGTCCAAGATGGCTGCCACATCAGAAAACCAAGGATAACTGGCTTCAGAATTGGGCTAGGTTAATTATTTTGGTGTCTTTACCTAGGTTCTAGGGGTCAAGGAATTGAATGAAACCACTTTCAAACTTCATATCCAATGGGATCATGGTGAAATCCAATATGGCCGCCGATACCTCTGCCGTAACATGTAATCCAATGTAACTTGATAAATATTTGGCCTAGGAGATTAGTTTTGGTGTCTTTACCTAGGTTTTGGGGGTCAAGGAATTCATTGAACCCTATTCCAGGTACCTGCGATCATTGTATAATAGCNCAAACTCGTCCCCAGTGGGTTTACGTTCCTACAACACCACTGGAAAGGGCTGACGACTTCAGGAATACTGCGCATGCGCAATCTACTAATTTTGAGGCGAATCACGCCGAGGCCGCGATGATGTTCGCAACAAACCATGCTAACTATTCGTTTGAAATTGCTCTAATACTCAAACAACTTCGTGTTTTGGGAGTATTAAATGGCCTTTTAGGCATATGTAATGTTTTTCAGCCATCGAAGAACGAAATATTGTGTGAAACAAACATTTTGGCACGCTGCCAGCGGTTGACCAGAAATTTTGGTCAGGTCGTAGCCCTTGCCAGAGATACCTTCGGATGAGGTAGATCTGGGAACGAGATTGACAGCGCTCGCATCAGTCAGTAGATGGGACATGGCCAGAAATATGCGACCAGTTAGTTACATGACTGGCCGTGTGGCGAGCTGCTGTCGCCACTCACTCTAGTACATTTGTACAGGAAAAGATAAAATGTACACGTAAAAGATAAGTTAGCTAAAAAAAGTGGAAAAAACCCTTTTCGATCAGTAGGGAATATGCACTTTCATATTCACATAAAAAGTGTCATAGCCGTTGACTCAAGTCCAGGTTGAAAAAAAATGGTATTTTGTTACCAATTTTGTCATTTTTTGACCCCCCTATGGACAGAGAAAAATTTTAATCAAAATCCACGAAACTTCGTACACAGCCACTGTAGGGTATTGCCATCTACCGCTGCTATCGGCAACGAAAGCAAGTCGTCTGCATTTCAAGATACGGAGGCCCCAAAAGTGCAGTTTTCGATGATTTTGCCATTTCCCCAGTATGAATGCATTAGAAATCTTCAACCCCCGGGTGGACGTGGGTAAATTATCACCAATGCATCTGAAATTTGGCATAGTGAAGCCTTATTCCTGTATCTAACTGGTAAACTATCGGCAAGTGACGCAGTGATCACCACTGCCTGGCTATCACGATGAAAAACGATGCCCAATGGTATATTCCATGTAGTGTGTAGTTATCAGGACTGCCACTAGGTGTGCTTCAATGTCACAAATTTCTGGGGATGGAGTTTATTGCTAAAATGCATACAAACGTCCACATTTTGGGGTTAGTGGCTCAGCTATCCATTTTAGTCATTCATGTTATCATATAAAATGGATTGCATGATAGAGAAACTTTGGTAAAACAGATTTAAGTGGTTCTGTGATGAAGCAGGATAAGCCAGGACCCTATCTTTTATACGTGCTCAGCTAGAAAAAAATTTCCACACCATGAACGTAACATAATGAAATTTAAGAGGCCTTCTCAGTCATGCTCATCCACCCCGGATCATTTAGGGAGTGGGAGATTGCTTATCCTACTTCATCTTTGGGCCACTTAATACTGCATATTCATTATTATTTCAAGTAGTACCGGTGTACCTTGGTTTTGGAGGTGTCAACTGGTAGGTTACAGCAAAGCTCAATGTTAAGCCATAAGAACATGTCAGGCAGGATATTTGAGTCACATTTGATATTTGAAGACAGCAATACGTTTTACATGAAGTTGCTGTCCTTATCTCCCAGTTACCACAGCAGCAAACACATTCTGGGAAATACATACTTTGGCAGGTTTCTTGGTTTTAATTCACTGCAGTCAGTCTTTTTGGGGTTCGGCAGAGATTTTCACATATTTGGCATTTACAAAACATGCAGCGCAGGGAACATTGTCTTGCCTACATGGACACATTTGATTTGCACATTTGCAACGTTGCCAAGTCTCTGTCATTTTGGTAGGTAGATCACGGTAGCATCTGTCAGGAACCATACCATGTTCCTGCTGTACGAAACTATAATCCGTTGGTTGCAATGACAGATCCTCATGGCAATAGGGAGCACCAACTGGTCACATGATCGCTTATAGAGCAGACGTGACACCTATAAAGGCTCATTGTTCGAGAGATACGGTTCAATCACACCTTGAATCGTCATGAACAATAGGTGGCATCTGTGTACTATCAGTTCAAACCCACACGTTCTCGCGTGGTCTGCGTGATCGGCGTTCCCTACTGATTTGGGTAAAGGTAGAGTAGAATGCACACAGAATATGTCCCTTGGTAGCATGACTCGTTGGGAGCAGATCAAGAACTGCCATGGACCACCGCTGATGATACAATTTGACTCTGAGATTGTCCATATTTTGAATGCCATGTTTGCCATGCTACACCTGCACCGAATATATGCTTCTGCAATTTCAGTACAATTAGAGAGGCTGGCATCAGGTTCCCCAAAATCCTTGAGGTAAAGTAGGTACTCGATCGGCTTTGATGGGAAACAAAACACGACTGCATGGAGCGCGTTCAACTCAAAAGTGTCCATGTAGGCAAGACAATGTTCCGTACTGCATGTTTTGTAAATACCAAATAAGTGAAAATCTCTGCCACCACCCCAAAAGACTGACTACAGCGAATTAAAACCAAGAAACCTGCCAAAGTATGTATTTCCCAGAATGTGTTTGCTGCTGTGGTAACTGGGAGATAAGGACAGCAACTTCATGTAAAACGTATTGCTGTCTTCAAATATCAGATGTGACTCAAATATCCTGCCTGACATTGTGGCAGCCATCATGGATTTCTCCTAAACATCCACGGCTTAACATTTTATTCGAATGGTCATGGTCTCTATATCCAAAAATTCTAATCCCTCGCTGAACAGTACAGTCCTGGGGCTGACGGGGGTCCTGTGTACATTTTTATGTGCCCTAAGTTTGACTCTTGATCCTTGTAGGGGACCTCCAGGACATCAAAAAAAAACTCGGGTGCAACTCCTGAATCAGGTGCAGGATGGGTGAAATTCAAGATGGCGTCCAAGATGGCTGCCACATCAGAAAACCAAGGATAACTGGCTTCAGAATTGGGCTAGGTTAATTATTTTGGTGTCTTTACCTAGGTTTTAGGGGTCAAGGAATTCAATGAAACCATTTTCGAACTTCATATCCAATGGGATCATGGTGAAATCCAATATGGCCGCCGATAACACTGCCGTAACATGTAATTCAATGTAACTTGATAAATATTTGGCCTAGGAGATTAGTTTTGGTGTCTTTACCTAGGTTTTAGGGGTCAAGGAATTCAGTTGAAACCAGTTGACACCTCCAAAACCAAGGTATCGTACTACTTGAAATAATAATGAATATGCAATAAAAATCCCTTTAAGTGGTCCGAAGATGAAGTAGGATAAGCAATCTCCCACTCCCTGAATGATCCGGGTGGATGAGCATGGCTGACAAGGCCTCTTAAATTTCATTATGTTACCGTTCATGGTGTTGAATTTTTTTCTAGCTGCATAAGGGGCACGCTCCCCATGAGCTACTGCGAAACTAATGTATTAGGCCAGCCCTGCATACCACGATATATAAATACACACAGCACACCTGGATGACCTATATTTCTGTCTGCAGTGAAGTACACCTGACTGCGGACAATCCTTATGGAGCACGTATAAAAGATAGGGTCCTGGCTTATCCTGCTTCATCACAAAACCACTTTAATCTGTTTTACCAAAGTTTCTCTATCATGCAATCCATGATAACATGAGTGACTGAAATGGATAGCTGGACCACTAACCCCAAAATATGGACTTCTGTATGCATTTTAGCAATAAACTCCCATCTACTGACTGATGCGGGCGCTGTATTGGCGGCCATATTGGATTTCATAATTAGACGATGATCTTATGTACCTTGAATGGGGTTCAATAAATTCCTTGACCCCCTACATCCTTGGCAAATATCCCAATATGTGGACTTTTGTATGCTATTTTAGCAAGAACTTCCCAATTTATGACTGACGCGGCAGCCGTATTGGTGGCCATATTGGATTTCGCTATTATACAATGATCGCAGGTACCTGGAATATGGTTCAATGAATTCCTTGACCCCTAAAACCTAGGTAAAGACACCAAAACTAATCTCCTAGGCCAATTATTAATCAAGTTACATTGGATTACATGTTACGGCAGCGTTATCGGCGGCCATATTGGATTTCACCATGATCCCATTGGATATGTGAAGTTTGAAAATGGTTTCATTGAATTCCTTGACCCCTAAAACCTAGGTAAAGACACCAAAATAATTAACCTAGCCCAATTCTGAAGCCAGTATCCTTGGTTTTCTGATGTGGCAGCAATCTTGGACGCCATCTTGAATTTCAGCCATCCTGCACCTGATTCAGGAGTTGCACCCAAGTTTTTTTTGATGTCCTAGGGGTCCCCTACAAGGATCAAGAGTCAAACTTAGGGCACATAAAAATGTACACAGGACCCCCGTCAGCCCCAGGACTAGTAATATCAGGGAAAAGGCTTTAAAATATTCTCTTTGACACAGCAATAAAGTGAGAGAAGTATAATGTTTACGTTTTGAGAACGTGCAGTAGTGACCAAATCACAACCTTGTCTTCCAGTAGTGTAATTGTATTACTACGCCCATTGGCTGCATTGAAATGCCGTGCGAAATAAACCCTCATATTTTCAATACCCCCAAACCCGGAAATTCACGGTCAACCCGCAAAGAAAACTATTATTAGGCTTATGTTGTGTTCGAACCGTTCCTTCCAACGAAGGTCTGGGACCAATCTATATCATGAGCACTGGCATCTCGTCATTTCCAATGGAAAATGCGGGCCATGCATTACAGGTTCGTGACCAGGGACTGAGTAAGAAAATGGCGCCCGCCATGTAGGGGGACAAACCGAATTATCGGTGCGAGATATTATATTTACCGAGGCCGCTTTGGGTCGAAGTCAATGTTTTCTTCGGGGGGGGGGGGG
>NMRB01000482.1:74021-100374 GCA_002633025.1 Notospermus geniculatus
TATATGCCATTTTCGGCGCCATAAACGCCTGCAAAGCCTGAAATTCAGTTCAGGTATGTAGATAAGATGATAGAGATTGCATTTGGACAGGTCATTTCAAAATGACGCTTTTTTTAAACGATTGACGCTTTTTTGAAATTAGACGTGCTAAAGTCTCTTATCTTCGGGTGGCCTCGGTTAGCCGCGATTGTTGTTGTAATCTTCACAAGTAAACCATTGTAAAACGTTGACTTCAACTGCCCCGTGATATCACGCTGCAGCGCGACCACCATTCCCACCATGGTTGTGCGGTTGCGCCACATTCGATCCACTTCCTCTTTTCACCACGGAAGTCACGGTAAAGCGCGAATCACGGTACCGCGTGACGGCCCAGTCTGTGAACGGAATGAGGAACAGGCGCTCGGAACTGTGGCTTTATACTAGATAGAAGGTATTAGTGATGTAAGAGCTCTGTAATCAATCATGGTAACAACCCAATGTGGTTTTCCCTCAATAAGGCGTGTGGGGTATTAAGAAAATGCAGCACTCCAAAAATTAGTCACGCAGAAAGTGAATGAATGTGAATATTTGGTTGGTAAATGAAGCAAATTGACTATGTAAGATTTCTTGGCAGTCGAAATGTTTTTTGTGGTTCAGTAAGTTGACTGCGTGGCTTTATTCTTTGAAAACCTTTTCAACGTGAACTTAGGTAAGACATAAGCCGTGGTTACACTACATAAAATCCCCGGGTTTTTTGCGGTCACACCTATGAATTGCCGGGCTTCAAGAAACCCGTGTCTGAAAAACGCGGGTTTTTGAGACACGGCAATCTCGCCGTGTTTTTCGAAATCCCCGTGTGTTCGTTAGTTCTTCGCACGGCGACAGATGGCGCAGCCATTAAGTGACGACGAAGGAATAAAACTAGTTTGCCGACCATATTTGTAAACAAACCAGCTTGTTTACAACTTCGGCGTCTAACTCCTTTAAGCAAGGTTCATTGGCACACGGATCCGATCCGTTTCCAGTCCGTTTGCCCCTAGTTTTCCGGATACGACAACGCTGAAGTCCATTTGATAGATTTTTTGCGGACCTGAATCGGACCAATTCCGTGTGCCAATGAACCATAATAAAAATAGAATTTGTCACACGGTCAGCTGAATCGGATTAGAGTACAATGTGTACTCTGGCAACGTCACAAGCAAGTCACGTAACTAGTTAATTCGCTATCAGGTGCTTAATTAAGCGCGTAATCCCTTTGAGTATAGGTTATGATTGGCTCCTTAGTGACCAATGAGTCAATAAGAATCGACAAACACGCCTGAATGGTATGGTATTGGACAGGATTAAAGATATTAGCCGTGGTTACACTACATAAAATCCCCGGATTTTTTGCGGTCACACCTATGAATTGCCGGGCTTCAAGAAACCCGTGTCTGAAAAACACGGGTTTTTGAGACACGGCAATCTCGCCGTGCTTTTCGAAATCTCCGTGTGTTCGTTAGTTCTTCGCACGGCGACAGATGGCGCAGCCATTAAGTGACGTCGTTTTCGCGCCTCCGACAATGTGTGCCAATTCAGAAATGACCGAAGAGTCAATGTTTGCAGCGCAACTGTCGCCGGGCTACTTAACTACAGTAGTGTGACCTCTCGCCGGGATTTTCGTACACACGGGTTTGACACGGGTCTGGAAAAACACGGGTATTTTTATGTTGTGCAACCACGGCTTTAGACATATGCCCGTAGAGTGTGAGTAGGGCCTAATTAATCAAGAAAGCGCAGTGTATTTGTTGGTTTTCATAGTATCTGAATTGAACCGCGGAATGCTTATTTCAAAAGACTTGTTTAACATGACTAGGCGTACGTTTCATACTCCTTTGTGTAATAGGAGTGAAGTTTCGTTCTTTGTGTGACTAATGGAAATGTGGAAGTTTGTTGAGATAATAGGGCCGTTTAGACGACGAAGCCAAAAAAAACACATTCAGATTCGAACGAATCCGATTGTGCTTCAAAACTCTTGCGTGTAAACGCTACCCACTGCGGTCCAATGTGGATTTAAAATGGTCCCGAATCCACATTGGACCACATACAACCACATTCAAATCTCGTCTAAACGCAAATGACACCCGATGCGGGTCGATCGGATCCAATCGGAATGGGCCGGATTTATAAAACATGGCAAAAGCTTACAAGGCAAAGCCCCAAGGCCAAGCTTTTGCTTGTCAAGGAGAAGCACAAGCCAAAGAATTTGCTCACAAACATATTCATAATCAATTGCTTAACCAAATCATCGTTTCTTATAAAGCCAAGCCAGATTTTCTATCTGAAGTAAAGCAAATGCTCCCAAGACAAAGCTTCTGCTAATTCTTATAGAGAGTTGCTTGTTCTATGAAGCAAAAGCAAAAGTTTATAAATACCTGTTCGAGAAAAAGCCCAGAAAAAGCAAATGCTAGTTTTTATGAATTCGGCCCACTGAATGTTGTTTTTTTGGCTTGTCGTCTAAACTGCCCTAATGGGGAGGTTTCGCAGGCGGCCGGTTAGGGCCTACATGTAGGACGACGATTATATACTGGGCCGAGTTCATAAAAACTAGCATTTGCTTTTTCTGGGCGGTGACAGACTGGCCTGTACGCGGTGCTTCGTGCAGGCGTTCCGCCAATCAGATTATCCGGTACGTATTTCGGTCCGTGTTACCGCCTACCTGATTGGTTGAACGGTTTCGGACGCGCTGTTTACGCAGCAGTCTGTCGCCGCCTTAAGGCTGAGTTTACATTGAGGCACACGGGACACGAACATGGCGGCGAACAATGGCTTCACAAAGGATTCATCGCCATGAAACCTTTGTTCGCCTGCGTGTTCGTGTGGCGTGTGCCTTGATGTAACCTCAGCCTTAGGGAGGTTTCCCACGCGCCCGATTAGGTCATATGCGTGTAACATTCAACTTAACAAATCGTGGGGCGGACGTCCACGGATAGGCAACAGTACAGTACAGTCAAAATCCATGGTAATTGTTCAGGCGGGGAGGCTTGTTTTATGTTAATTTTATTTCCAAAAATATGAAGTCGTGGTCAGAGAAATAACAATCTCGCACCTCAATCTTTAATTTGAAACTTGGAATGTTAGTGTAAATATGATCAAGTGTTGAGCCATAATCCGCTGTTGGGGCGTTCACCACCTGGCTGAGTTTGAAGTCGGACATTGCTGTTGCTAATCTGTTTGATTGGTGTGAACTAATATTGTTTAAATCAATGTTGAAATCTCCACAAATAATAGTTGGCAAGGAGACGTCCACTTTTTCAATACATTTGGTTATGTTTTCAATAAATGTAGTTGTGGATGTTGCAGCAGATGCTCTGTATGCAGTGATGATGTTGATGACAGGAGAGTTGAGGGGTGAAATGGTACAAGGGAGGATTTCTACATGTTGTGGAACACCTGATACCTTTTTGGGTATAGCGATGACTTTGCAGTCAGCATGATTCCACCTTTTGACAGGGCACCAGAAAGAGGTCTCTCATGACGTATGACATGGTGATCATTTCTGATGAGGTCGGTTTCACAAAGTGTGTGATTACATGTTAGAAACGTTTCTGTGAAGCAACAAACATCAGCATTCTGTATGATGGGATCACATTTCAAATCTGGTAGATGTTTCTTGTAGGAACGGACATTCAGAGATACAAGTCTGAGGGTGTTTCCTTCTGTGAAAGAAATCAGATGGGATGAAGGAAGTTTTTGTTTATTTAGACGCTGGAGTTCCTTCGTGACTTGGGGACTGACCTTGATCGCAGATGCATCAAATCCTCGTAAATAGAGACCTTCCAATGTTTTAACTCTACTGAAGGCTACATACGCCTGGCCCGGCATAAACTGTGGTCCACGTCCTCGCTTTTCCATACAAACGACTATTCTGTCCATTGTTTTGCCCTGTACTTTATGTATGGTTGATGCCCAGCATAGAGTCAATGGAAACTGGATTCTTGTCATTTGAATATGTTTCTTCGTTCTGCTAATTGGGAAAGAAACCTCTCTTCGTCCTATTGGAACTGCATTTGGGAACTGTACTTTGTATGGGCTTGCCGCTATGGCATTTTGACCTACTTTTGGGCTGTCAAACTTAACCATGATAGTTTGCATTTCTTGTTCACTAGTATTGCACCATATGAGTCCTTCGACAGTACCTATAGCACCATTTACTAAGCCATCAGATACATCAAGATTTGTTACTAACATGACTCGAGCAGATGTAGCTAGTTTTAGCTTAGTATGAAGACCACCAGTTTCTGATCTTTTATTTGATGACGTATCTTTCGAAAGGTGTTTTATCTTTGTTTTCATGATGTCTTTTGCTTCTATTGTGACAATTTCATGTTCTTGTCCAACCTGAGCGAGGCAAGTTTCATTGTAGGCATCAACTTCTGCATTTGTTCTGTACACTCTCAGTGTATTCGGGGGAACTTCAGTCTCTGTTTTCATCAGCCTGCTCTCAAGGATTCTCAGATCATCACTGGTGCACGATGCTGTCCTTACTCTACCCAACGTATCTACAAATCTAGCATCACCTCTCTGCCTCATTACCTGTGTAAGTTCAACCATTTTGAAGTATTTTACCCAAAGTGAACCATACAGTTTCGCATATGGACTGGTTGGTAGACCAAATACAGGGCTCTCACCTATTGGGGCTAGTTGATAGAGATCTCCGACAGCAAGGACACTGACATTTCCAAACTCTGATTCTGCAGATGCTCCCATTATTTCTTGTAATGATTACAAGAAATAATGGGCGCATCTGCAGAATCAGTGTTTGAAAATTCACAGAAGATTAAATCTTCTGTGAATTTTGAAGAATAGATCTGCACTGACCATTGAAACTTCATCAATAATGAGCAATCTCATTTTGCCGAGTTTTGTCCTGAGCGTGTTCAGTTTTTCAGCATTCAAAGGTGTGTACTGTCCTGTCCCAAGTGAAAATGCTGAATGCAGTACCAGTAAATGCAGTTAGATGAGCAATGACTTCTCCTGGTTCATAGTAACCCGACAGACGCAACAGACGGATTGTGTCATAATGTATCAGCTTGATGATATGGGACTTTCCAACACCTCCTGGTCCATTTAAGAAGATGTGATAAACAGATAATTCTGTGTTGTTTTAAGCGCTATCACCGTATCTTTGCACTATTTTCTATGTCTCACTATCACATCCCTTTGTTCAGGGTTCAAAGTTGGCATACCTTCGCAGTACTCTTCAGAAGTCATTAGCATCTTGTTTGCTTCAGAGGTAAACTTGGCACTTAGTTCAGAATACATTGTATTATCTCCTCTGGTGGATCTGCTCTTAATATCAACATTGTCCCCTTCGGTTTGTCCTGCGTCTTGTTCTACAACTTGACCTTCTGCATTATGGTCGGCCTCTTGAGCTTCTACAGTCGGTGCAATTTTATCCCAAGCATGCGGCATGTCATTGTTGTCAAGAGCATTCATGATCTCATCAGTGTCTTCCAAGTCACGTGTATACTTTCGCTCATTTTCTGTAATCACCTCTCTTACTTCCATGACATGGTCTTCATAACTCTCATGATCACCTTTGAGCATATTTTCATTTCGCCATGGCCAGTACAGCATCAACATATGTCTGTACTTATCTTCTCCTTCTTTTGGTTTAAAGAATCTGATGATTGCCTCTTTTTTCCTTTTGTACATGCGACCTAAGCCATCTTTCAGAGTAATCCTTGGACATCTTTGTCTTGGTTCATCAACTTCAATGACATTTGGGTCATGATCATTGTCTTCCTCATCATATCTCTTTCTGTCATAATTTGCCACGAACTCTGCTAAACAGATGGCCTCTAGTGTATCTGGCCTACTTGCAGCATATCTTTCTAACATACTTGTACAGAAGAGGTCTTCCCTATCATCATCCATGTCTTCAACAACAACAGATGGTTTTACCATTGTGACTCGTTTATCCTTGGGGTTGGTGTTGATGAACTCATGTGTTCTTGTCGACATTTTCAGTGGTAAGGAAAGTAGCCTGTATGCAGCCTCTTGTGCACTCACTTCTCTGCTGTTTAAGAACTTTGAACCAACTTTGTCGAGTTGTTGTCTCAATTCAGTTGATTGATGTTCTTTTGCTCATCACTTCCATCTGTGAAATGTTTACCATACTGCCTTCCAATTGTCGGAATGATTTCAGGCCAGTTGAGGTCATTAGCTGACATGGTAAGAAACCAAGTTGGAATGCCAAGTTGACATACCATAGCTACTACCTCATGCAATGTTCTTTTCCAGTAGGCAGGTGTACCTCTAACATTCTTTAGAAATTTAAATGCAACATCCTTTCTGACCAAAGACCTCAGATTTTCAGCATTTTTTAGCACACCGGCAGTTATTTTTCGGCCACTTCCGAGTTGTTTCAAAGCTATGCGGCCTTCCTTTTTAACTTGATCTGCTTCTACAACGTATTGTGATGCCAAGAGATACTCAACGTCCTTTGCAAATCTTCCATCACAGTGCAGAAGTCTCTGATTGAAGTACTTCCTTATGGTCAGTCTGCACTCTCTTTTAGTAGAAAATTTATTTCTTGCATGAGGAAACATGTCTGGGTTTGCAAGTTCTTCAAAATGTTCATCAGTCAAAAACGCTACTGGCTTTTGATTTTCTCCTGGCGCAACAGAAACTATCTGATCAAAATCTTCAATTGTCTCAACTTGAAGACATGTATCTAAAGGTAAACCACACCTGTTGGCAGATTCTTCAAATGCTACTTTGTCATCTTCGTCTTCCTCTAATTCTTCATTATTCATGCTCTGATTGGTAGGCCTACTTGGTTCTTCTTCACCATTTGGACATAATGCTACATAATGCGTTTGGTCAATCAGGCCTAATGTTATATGTGGTAAACTTTCATTCAGTTGTGACTCTATAGGTCCAATGATGGTGAATTGGTTTGGGTTGAGAGTGGCTAGTATTCTGATTTCAATGTGCAACATGTCACTCATACCCTGAATAGAGACATTATCAGCCCATACATTGTGGTGTTCAAGTCTATCAATATATCTGTACCACATACGAAGATGACATGGGAAAGTTGTTAATGGTTTCTCTTCTCTCAATTTGGGTGTCCGTAATGGTTTCTCTTCTCTCAATTTGGGTGTCCGTATCTACCTCTTCCATTTCTGGCTTATCTGTCGCTTCTTTCCTTTTAACGGTCTTCTTCTGACTGGTCGGTTTCTTTCTCCTACTGTTGGTGTCCCTATCTGTCTCTTCCATTTATGGCGTATCCGTTGCTTCTTTCCTTCTAAAGGTCTTCTTCTGACTGGTTG
Organism: Notospermus geniculatus; assembly: GCA_002633025.1. Taxonomy (NCBI): domain Eukaryota; kingdom Metazoa; phylum Nemertea; class Pilidiophora; order Heteronemertea; family Lineidae; genus Notospermus; species Notospermus geniculatus. Next base: position 81,320 of record NMRB01000482.1, read on the forward strand.
GTTTCTTTCTCCTTCTGTGGGTGTCCCTACATGTATCTGTCGTTTCCATTTCTGGCTTATCGGTTCTTCCGTTTTAAAGGTCTTCTTCTGGGTGACCAGTTTCTTTCTCCTACTGTTGGTGTCCCTATCCGTCTCTTCCATCAAGAGCTCATCCGTTGGTTCTTCCGTTTTAAAGGTCTTCTTCTGGCGGGTCGGTTTCTTTCTCCTACTGCCAGTGTCCCTATCTGGCTCTTCCATTTCTGGCTTATCCGTCGGTTCTTTCTTTTTAAGGGTCTTCTTCTGACTGGTCAGTTTCATTCTCCTACTGCCCGTGTCCCTATCTGTCTCTTCCATTTCTGGCTCATCTGTCGTTTCTTTCCTGTTAAGTGTCTTCTTCTGACTGGTCGGTTTCTTTCTCCTACTGCCAGTGTCCCTATCTGGCTCTTCCATTTCTCGCTTATCTGTCGGTTCTTCCCTTTTAAAGGTCTTCTTCTGACTGGTCAGTTTCTTTCTCCTAATGTCGGTGTCCCAGTCTGTCCCTTCCATTTCTGGCTTATCTTTCGGTTCTTTCCTTTCAAATGTCTTCTGACTGGTCGGTTTGTTTCTCCTACTGTGGGTGTCCGTATCTGACTGTTCCGTTTCAGTCTTTGCATCTGCTGCATTTTTCACTTCAATTCCATCATTACCATTATCGTCTTCAGTCTGGTCTACACCATCTGCACCAGGAATTCCACCTTTACTAGTTGCCTTTTCACCATTATCGTCTTCAGTCTGGTCTATGCCATCTGTATTAGGAATCCCGCCTTTACTCCCTTTAGTTACCACATTATCCTTATCATTGGTGCCTTTGTATTCCCCTCCGCTTTTACCTAGTGAACTGTAGACAATACTGAACCGTCTCTTTTTAAATGGAATGCTTTTTTCACTAGTAGGGTTGACGTTGTCGCCAGTCTTTTTCTCAACAAAGAATTCCCTACTATTGTATATCTGTGGCCGTTTGGCCGTTCGTTTCGGACGTCGTGACATTGATCTCCTAAAATAAGAAGAGGACAATATGAGAAAGTAAACTTGTTCATGGATTCTCCTATCTCAATGGGCTCATTCCATTAGGATGATATTTGCCTCATAAGGCAAACAGTTTTATAGCAATGAAAAGAAAGCATTCATCAACATAAAGCATTGTCAAAGTGCATGGCCCAACTAAATACCCTCTCCCAAATGTCCCCCCCCCCCGACCAAAACGAAACTTCCTTCTTAAAATATTTTGCTATATTTTTTTTCATTTAAAGTGATACAGTGTACAATTTTCCCGGCGTGATGAGTGCGACGGATTTATCGAAGACCTCGTCCACACCAACCCTGACCATAGTATGGCATGGTAAGTGGCCTGGGGACGGTACAGCCGGGGAATCCCCAGCCGCAATGGCCACTGTCACCATTGTATGTTGTATCCCTTTAAACATGTACTCCATAGGCCTACACTGGCGCCGAGCGACGGTCAGCAAGTGTGTATATCGATTTTTCGATTTCTCTTGTCCCTAGTATAATAAACAGTATTTTTTCTCATAAAATCAACACAGTTTGTTCAATGTTCAGTTAATAGAAAACTACATACAGGGGGTAAAACAGGGAACTTTTACCCATATCAACAGACAGATGTTTCCCACTACCAGTTGAAGTTTGAGCAAAGAAGGTCAACTAAGGTAGATACAGCAACAGAATTAAAATAGGGGGCTACTAATTCATCTTCTCCAGTGCAGTTGGGCAGGCCAGTAGGCCTACTTTGCCATGGTATTTTTGATCAAGCACAACAACGTTGTTTTATCCTCAATATTTGACATACATTGCTCAAATTTTCACTGAAAGTGGGAAACATCCACTTCTTGAGAGGGGTAAAATTTTGCTGTTGTCTTCCCAGTAGTTTGTTTATCAGTTGAACATTTAAAAGAGTGGCCACCTATTTTGCTCTACATTTTTGTGCATCCAGCTTTTTTATGGTTTCCGATCTCAAGATCGGAAACCATATTGTGTTTCGTCATGGTGTGTGTGTGCGTGCGTGCGTGCGTGCGTGTGTGTGTCTGTGTGTGATTCTGTTCAGTCTGTCACACCTGTAACTTTCCTCCTGCAAGAGCTACAGACCCGGAAATGTTACCTACCCCCAGGTAACATGACCTGAGCTACAAGATGGAATGAAAATTTCAGGTCTCCGATACCTGGTTCATGGTGAAATCGATATATCGAGAGTTGAGATTTTGTCTGTCACACTTTTGTTTCTTGAATAACTTGTCTCCAAGGCTATAGGTAGAGCACTAGCAACAAGTTCCTTCCCTGTTTATGACCCTTGGCAAGATACTGGCATCAACGAATTTATCCTCCAGTGTCAGCATCATAATGATATTGTAATATTTCAAATTTGATGTTTTGATATATCGGGAGATCTGCCACACTAATCGACTTGAAACTGATATCACAACATCATAGCTCATCGACGGATGTTATTGCAAGTGAAATTTTCAGTTTGCCCCTGCTCGGTCGCATGATACTTGCTGATATCATGGCGCGATTTGATATTCAAATTTGATCACTTGACATAAGTCAGAATCTGGTGATGGTAGAAGCCTAAAACCTTCACCTACACCTCGGTTATCAAGGATGAGCCTTCAGATTACGCAATAACCTTGACGTTCAGAGGCCAAGGTCAAGGTCAAACAGCTCTAAAGTGCAAACCTGCTCAGAATTTCAGGAGAAAACTCATTAGAAGCCTGAATTAACCATCCGCTATAGGTTTAACCAAGGATCATGTTCCAGTTACGCATTACTTCTCAAGATCAGAGGTCAAGGTCACAGACAAACATCACAGATCATGAGATAAGTCAGAACCTGGTGATGGTGCTAGCCCAAAACCTTCACCTACACCTAGGTTATCAAGGATGAGTTTTCAGATTATGCAATGTGACACAGGGAATTTGGGTCAAGCTAAAAACGCACATAGAAGCAGTCAATTCTCAGCTGACGCTGTCGGAACACCCTTTCGAACCGAACATCTACGAAAATTAATTTGAGAGACTCCGACATTTCCGGAGCCTATCAGCTGGGAGGCCAGCGCAGTATTCACACAGGGATATCGATGTGATGATATTGGACTGTCACAACCGCTTGTCTTCACGGCCCCATCCAAAGGGTCGCGGCCGAGGTGGAATCGGTCAATCTGTTGTTGCCAAGCGTGTCCCGCCACGATTGAAAAACGAGTAAAATTCTGTCAAACAAACGCTGTAAACGCTGTCAAGAGCAAGAAATAAAACGACGAATGTTACGAACAGATGCATAGTTATTTCAACGTGGTTCTTCCACAGTTTTTTCAATCTGGGACTGCACGAAATCGTCAAAAACGAACTGTCAACGAGTCCGTCATGAAAACCATCCTGTCTATGGGGCGCCATTTCTGCCAAAAAATTGATTCGAAACTGACATTTCTACTGAACGCTGTATACTGTCAACATGGCAACATCCACAACGTGTTCTACCGTACCTGAGGCCAAAACACAACGGTCTAATGTGAAGAGATCCATCACCATCCTCATGAAAGAGGGTAAAGCTCTTCTTTCTGGTAAGGAAGGCCTACCTGAATCGGAATTTCGTGAATTTGTTGAACGTTTACGTGCTGAGAAAAACAAACTGAAGTCGATTAACGATCTGATGATCAACCTGCAGTGCCTTAATCTTGACCCCAAACTGAATGATGCTGAACGTGATGAGGCTGAGCAGAAGATCACGGATGCCGAACTGTCGTACTACGACACTGCTACTGAAGGAACCGTCGCTATGATTCACAATCTTCTACGCTGTGCAGAGGAAAAAGCCAAGGCAGCACCGTCGTCTCGTGAGCCCTCACGCCCCCCTGCTCCTACCGGTACCACGCATGGCAAAATTGAAATTCCCAACGTTCTCTGGAGATCTCAGGGATTACGCACGATTCAAAGAGAATTTTTCATACTTTGCTAAGGGGTTGCCCCGTAAAGAGGTACTTTATCAACTTGTCGAATCCATGGAGCACGCCCGTGAGAAGAATAAGGTGAAGAACTGTCTTAGCGAAACACGCGCTTGGGAGATTCTTGACCAGGATTACGGTGATAAGGATCGTCTCATCGACACCCTGATTCGTGATTTTGAGAGAGTAGAGCCATATCATACGAAAGGCAATGTAAACTTAGCTCAAATGAACAAATTTGTTGAAACACTTCAAAACTTTGAAACTAACTTCGAAAGTCTCGGGATGAAGAGCGATCTAAGTGGCCGTATCATGTTGACCCAAATCCGTCGAAAACTTCCCGAGGATCACCATGTCGCCTTCCTGGAAAGCGTCCGGGATGGAAAGTCTGAGGATTCGATTTACGGCTTGACTAAGTGGCTTCACTCTCACCTCATGCTAATGAAGAAAGCAAAGGCTCCTGCAGAACCGAAACAGTCAAAATCGGATTCATCATCCCATGGAAAGGCAGAATCGAAATCGGTGAAAACTCAAAAACATGATCGGACCATCAGCCACACCGCGGTGTCCCCTGGTGGTGCCCCCTCGTCATCGACTGAGTCAACGCCATCCACTCCGTCAAATTCTGTGCCAAAATGTCCGCTGCACCCGCAGACTTCAAATCATTTCTTGAAGGGTTGCAAGAAATTCCGTACTCTCTCTCAAAAGGAGAAATTTGACATCATGAACTCCAACGGTATCTGCCACCGATGTGGTCATAATAACTGTGTAGCTGGCAAAGCGCCGTTTGACTATGAGAAATGCCAGTTCATATTCCCATGTCAGGTACCTACCTGTGGAGCTGACACTCACTTTTCTTCGATATGCCCTACTGTGTACGGAAAGGATGGCTACAGTCATTTTGAAATGAAAAAGTCACTTAATCCAAATGTTCGTGAATTCACTCCGGTGAATCAGAATGCCAGCACAGCCAATAAGGACTCAAAGACTGACGCTATTTCATGTGCATTGCCGACTGTCATGGGCTATTTGGTCCAGGGCTCAAGGAAAACGCTGGTCAGGATCTTGCTTGACACTGGGAGTCAAGCTTCACTTCTGCGCGAAGGAATCGTCCCGATGCAGGATCATCCTTGTATGCAGGACTTTAGCCTTATAGTCCTGGGGCTGACGGGGGTCCTGTGTACATTTTTATGTGCCCTAAGTTTGACTCTTGATCCTTGTAGGGGACCCCTAGGACATAAAAAAAAACTTGGGTGCAACTCCTGAATCAGGTGCAGGATGGGTGAAATTCAAGATGGCGTCCAAGATGGCTGCCACATCAGAAAACCAAGGATAACTGGCTTCAGAATTGGGCTAGGTTAATTATTTTGGTGTCTTTACCTAGGTTTTAGGGGTCAAGGAATTCAATGAAACCATTTTCAAACTTCATATACAATGGGATCATGGTGAAATCCACTATGGCCGCCGATAACTCTGCCGTAACATGTAATCCAATGTAACTTGATAAATATTTGGCCTAGGAGATTGGTGTTGGTGTCTTTACCTAGGTTTTGGGAGTCAAGGAATTCATTGAACCCTATTTCATGTAATTGCGATCATTATATAGTACCGAAATCCAATATGGCCGCCAATATGGCTGCCGCGTCAGTCATAAAATGGGAAGTTCTTGCTAAAATAGCATACAAAAGTCCACATATTGGGATATTTGCCAAGGATGTCGGGGTCAAGGAATTTATTGAACCCCATTCAAGGTACATAAGATCAGTGTCTAATTATGAAATCCAATATGGCCGCCAATACAGCGCTCGCATCAGTCAGTAGATGGGAGTTTATTGCTAAAATGCATACAAAAGTCCACATTTTGGGGTTAGTGGTCCAGCTATCCATTTCAGTCATTCATGTTATCATATAAAATGGATTGCATGATAGTGAAACTTTGGTAAAACAGATTGAAATGGTTTTGCGATGAAGCAGCATAAGCCAGGACCCTATCTTTTATACGTGCTCAGCTAGAAAAACATTTCCACACCTTGAACGTAACATAATGAAATTTAAGAGGCCTTCTCAGTCATGCTCATCCACCCCGGATCATTTAGGGAGTGGGAGATTGCTTATCCTACTTCATCTTCGGGTCACTTAAAGGTATTTTTACTGCATATTCATTATTATTTCAAGTAGTACCTTGGTTTTGGAGGTGTCAACTGGTAGGTTACATCAAAGTTCAAATGTTAAGCCATAAGAACGTGGTGGATGTTTAGAAGAAATCCATGATGGCTGCCACTATGTCAGGCAGGATATTTGAGTCACATTTGATATTTGAAGACTGCAATACTTGTTACATGATGTTGCTGTCCTTATCCCCCATTCACCACAATAGCAAACACATTCTGGGAAATACAGACTTCGGCAGGTTTCTTGGTTTTAATTCACTGTAGTCAGTCTTTTGGGGTGTTGGCAGAGATTTTCACTAATTTGGTATTTACAAAACATGCAGTACGGAACATTGTCTTGCCTACATGGACACTTTTGCGTTGAACGCGCTCCAGGCAATCGTGTTTTGTTTCCCATCAAAGCCGATCGAGTACTTTACCTCAAGGATTTTGGGAAACCTGATACCAGCCTCTCCAGTTGTACTGAAACCGCAGAAGCATATTTTCGGTGCAGGTGTAGCATGGCAAACATGGCATTCAAAATATGGACAATCTCAGAGTCAAATTGTATCATCAGCGGTGGTCCATGACAGTTCTTGATCTGCTCCCAATGAGTCATGCTACCAAGGGACATATACTGCATGCATTCTACTCTACCTTTAAGCCCGTGTCACACTGTCCCGAAGTTGACAACCGAAGACCATACGAATTATGGAAACTTTTGGAAATCTTACTGATAAATGCCAGCCTGAAGAAGACCCCGGTTGGGATCGAAAATTTGCAAGATTCTGGAAGTTGACCTCGGGGCCATCTTCACGCGAAATTCAAAATTCCATATTCGTGTGGCCATCGGGTGTCTAATTTCGGGACAGTGTGACACGGGCTTCACCCAAATCAATAGGGAACGCCGATCACGCTGACCACGCGAGAATACACGCGTGGGTTTGAACTGATAGTACACAGATGCCACCTATTACTCATGACGATTCAAGGTGTGATTGGCCGTGCTTGGTGAACCATATCTCTCGAACAAATGAGCCTCTATAGGTGTCACGTTTGCTCTATAAGCGATCATGTGACCAGTTAGTGCTCCCTATTGCCATGAGGATCTGTCATTGCAACTGTGGGAAAACTGCCCTTTAAGCCCAGAGGGTTAATGTTTATGGTTTAAGGGTATGTAATTGACCACCCTTAATACCAGTTCACTGTGGGCTTATTCGCCATGGTAACCAGTCCAACGGATTATAGTTTCGTACAGCAGGAACATGGTATGGTTCCTGACAGATGCTACCGTGGTCTACCTACCAAAATGACAGAGACTTGCAATGTTGCCTTGGCAATGTTGCAAATGTGCAACTCAAATGTGTCCATGTAGGCAAGACAATGTTCCCTGCGCTGCATGTTTTGTAAATGCCAAATATGTGAAAATCTCTGCCGAAACCCAAAAAGACTGACTGCAGTGAATTAAACTAAGAAACCTGGCAAAGTATGTATTTCCCAGAATGTGTTTGCTACTCTGGTAACTGGGAGATAAGAACAGCAACTTCATGTAAAAAGTATTGCAGTCTTCAAATATCAAATGTGACTCAAATATGCTGCCTGACATGTTCTTATGGCTTAATATTGAGCTTTGCTGTAACCTACCAGTTGACACCTCCAAAACCAAGGTACCGGTACTACTTGAAATAATAATGAATATGCAGTAAAAATACCTTTAAGTGGCCCAAAGATGAAGTAGGATAAGCAATCTCCCACTCCCTAAATGATCCGGGGTGGATGAGCATGACTGAGAAGGCCTCTTAAATTTCATTATTTTACGTTCATGGTGTGGAATTTTTTTTCTAGCTGAGCACGTATAAAAGATAGGGTCCTGGCTTATCCTGCTTCATCACAAAACCACTTAAATCTGTTTTACCAAAGTTTCTCTATCATACAATCCATTTTATATGATAACATGAATGACTGAAATGGATAGCTGGGCCACTAACCCCAAAATGTGGACTTTTGTATGCATTTTAGCAATAAACTCCCATCTACTGACTGATGCGAGCGCTGTATTGGCGGCCATATTGGATTTCATAATTAGACGATGATCTTATGTACCTTGAATGGGGTTCAATAAATTCCTTGACCCCTACATCCTTGGCAAATATCCCAATATGTGGACTTTTGTATGCTATTTTAGCACGAACTTCCCATTTTATGACTGACGCGGCAGCCGTATTGGCGGCCATATTGGATTTCGCTATTATACAATGATCGCAGGTACCTGGAATAGGGTTCAATGAATTCCTTGACCCCCAAAACCTAGGTAAAGACACCAAAACTAATCTCCTAGGCCAAATATTTATCAAGTTACATTGGATTACATGTTACGGCAGAGGTATCGGCGGCCATATTGGATTTCACCATGATCCCATTGGATATGAAGTTTGAAAGTGGTTTCATTCAATTCCTTGACCCCTAGAACCTAGGTAAAGACACCAAAATAATTAACCTAGCCCAATTCTGAAGCCAGTTATCCTTGGTTTTCTGATGTGGCAGCCATCTTGGACGCCATCTTGAATTTCACCCATCCTGCACCTGATTCAGGAGTTGCACCCAAGGTTTTTTTGATGTCCTAGGGGTCCCCTACAAGGATCAAGAGTCAAACTTAGGGCACATAAAAATGTACACAGGACCCCCGTCAGCCCCAGGACTATTACTACTGTCGGTGGTAACACGGTGAACTGCAAACTGCGTGTTGTAGAATGTACTATTGAAGATCTTGATGGTACATTTAGCCGCAATGTCCGCTTGACTGAAATGAAGAGACCGTGCGGAGACGTACCTGTACTGAAACGCAGCCAGCTCCAGGGATACCCACATCTGAAGAACGTGGAAATCAACGAAGCTCAGAGTGATGTTATCGATGTGTTGCTTGGAGTCGAGAATGGCGACCTCCTCACACCGGATGAAAAGATTCTTGGCCCAGATGATGGAGACCCGATTGCTGCACGATGTCCCCTGGGTTGGTATGTACAGGGTGGATCCAGCCCGGAAGATACGTTGATCAACGCAGTCGCCAATTTCACTTCAGTCGCCGCCATGAGCGAAATTGAGGATTTTCTTGGAATCGAAAAACTTGGTATTGAGCCGAAACGTTGCAAATGTCTCATCGACGAGGAAAATCGTATCGCAACCGAAAACATGCAACAGAGTCTCACCATGCTTGAAAGTGGCGCATATCAGATAAGTCTCCCGTGGAAAAAGCCGCCTGCAGATTTGCCGAATAATTATGAATATGCTGTCAAACGTCTCCAGAATCTCGAAAGGCAGTTTCGTAACAAGCCATCAGAATGGGAAACGTACTGCAGGCAAATGGAGGATCAACTTAGCCGTGGAGTTGCCCGAATCGTTCCACAATCAGAGATGGATCAGGATTTGCGTGATGGTGTAGGAATGTGGTTTCTTCCGCACTTTGGTGTACTGAAGGACAGTCGCACCACGCCCGTCCGCGTCGTCTATGACGGGAGAGCTCGCTTTCAAGGTCATTGCTTGAATGACTACCTTGCAAAAGGTGATAATATGAACTTGAACATTTTTGACATTGGATTGCGTTTCCGCGAATATGAAGTCGGTCTTGCCGCTGATATCTCCAAGATGTTTCAGGCGATCAAACTTACAAAGAATGACGCGCGATATCATCGCTATCTGTTCCGGAAAGATCCCAATGACCCGATTCAAGTTTTTGAACTCACTACCGTCACGTTTGGTGACAAACCGTCGCCGACTGCAGCCATTGTTGCATTGCGTCATGTTGTCATGGAGCATGTGCCGGATGACCCCTGGTTTCTCGCCAATTCTATGTGGATGATTTGAATGACTCTAGGCGTACTGTCGCGGAGGGTTTACGTCTCAAATCTAGTGTTACCTCCACCCTCGCTAAGGGAAAATTCACAATCCGACATTGGCAATCCAACAAACCTGAAATCTGTGATCCTGATAGCGCTCCTGAAGGAAAAGCTACTGTTCTTGGTACTTGTTGGGATCTCACCAAGGATACACTCAGCGTGAGGAAAGTCGCTTCGGAGCTGTATGAACCGACCAAACGAAACATATTGAGAAAAGTCGCATCCTACTACGATGTTTTTGGTATGTATGCAGCCATCACCATTCGCCCGCGTATACTACTACAGAGACTTTGGCAGTTCGGATCTGGCTGGGACACTCCATTGACTGGTGATTTGTACTCTGAATGGGAAGTGATCGAAAAGGACCTAAAGGACGTAGACGAGATCCAAATTCCGAGATGTCTCATTCCGGAAAAGTTATGTGGCATGTTCCCATTGCCCAGTGTGTCATTGCATGGTGCCAGTGATGCAAGTGACGACGCCATGGGGGTCACTGTTTACCTGAGATGGCCTGAGTCTGAAAATGCACCTGCTGACCTGTCATTTGTCTGTGCCCGCGCCCGCGTTACTCCGTTGAAACAGATCAGCATTCCCAGAAAGGAATTACAGGCCTTGCTCCTACTCTCTCGATTGTTGCTGTCTGTCAGAGAAGCCTTGCGATTTGAGATCGAATACACCAAGCTATGGACCGATAGTGTGACTACTATCAGTTGGCTACGTGGTCAGTCAAAATCGTTCCGATCCTACGTGGCATGCCGAGTCGGGGAAATTACGGAATCATTCTGTCCAGTCAGAGACATTGCGTACGTTCCAAGTGGACACTGAGAATATTGCTGACGTCGTCTCCCGTGGTGCTGATGTCACTGGTATGCAGGAAGTTATCAGTGGACCGGATTTCCTCCGTTCGCCGCCATCTGATTGGCCAGAGCCGCCCAACAATGTCCACATCGACCGGGATGACGTAGAGTTGAAGAAATTCCATGTCAGAAATGCGAAGGTGCTGGCCATGAACATTCACGCTGCCCCACCTATTGTCGATCCAACCCGATTCAGTGATTGGTCTCGCCTGATCATGGTCACCGCGCGAATTCTCTCACTCAAGGACTTGCCAAAATCTCAATGGTTGAAGCAGCTGTGCACGAAACTTGCCGAATTTCCGTCACTTCGTCGCATAAAGGAGGCTGAACACTACTGGATTCGCTACGCTCAAAACGAACTTGACTTCACCAATCATCATATCATGAAGCTGAATCCCATTCTGGATGAAGATGCCCAAGTCTATCGCGTCGGGGGTCGATTGGATAAGGCGCCATTGTCCTTCGATATCCGCCATCCCTACTTATTGCCTAAGAAAGGACACATTGCTTTGCTCATCGCTCGAGAAAAACACCGCCACGCCCTACACGGAGGCCATCTGAGGACGGTGGCTGAGATTCGTCGCAGTTTCTGGATCGTGGGTGATGTAAACCTGTCTCGCCGCGTCGTCAGAGACTGTAAGACTTGCATCCGGACTCGTGGAAAAGTAGTGGAACAGAAAATGGCTGACTTGCCGTCATTCAGAATCATGCCGTTTTCACCGCCTTTCAAGGTCACATTGGTGGATTATCTAGGACCAGTTACCGTCAAGATCAGTCGGAATACGAATACCAAGGGATACTGCGCCGTGTTTACATGCGCTACAGTCCGGGCAGTGCATCTCACTTGTGTGCAAGATCTTTCAACTTCTGCATTTCTGCAGGCCCTCGAGCGTTTTGTCAGTGTCCGTGGAGCTCCATCTCGTATGATCAGTGATAATGCTACTTGTTTCCGAGGTGCTGACAATGAACTCCAGCAACTTCAACTGAGACATGACAAAGATGTGCTGCGTGAAAGTGGATTGAGATTCCGGATGGAATGGCAGTTTGGACCACCTGCTGGACCCCACCATCAGGGAGCTGTAGAAAGGATGGTCCAGGAAGTCAAAAAGGCCATGAAACATTTCGTCTACTCTGGAAAGCTGTCATTTCCTGAATGGGAGACCGTTTTCTGCCAGATTTCTGGTTTGCTGAACTCTCGTCCCATCTCTGCAGTGTCGTCATCTCCGTTAGATGAACCTCCAATCACCCCAAACCACTTCTTGATTGGAAGGGGTGATCTCCAGTGTCCACAGGTTCCCCGTGAAACCTTCGTCGGGAATGACCGGAAACGTCGCGAGTTGTGCAACTCCATGGTCGATGGTTTCTGGCGCCGTTGGATGTCCAGTATCCACAAGCTATCTCCGGTACCCAAATGGAACACGAAAAACGAAAATCTCCAAAAAGAGGACGTTGTCCTGGTGATTGATGAAAACGCCCCCCGAGGAGAATGGAAAATGGCTGAAATCGTCGCTGTTCACCCAGGATCCGATGATCTCGTACGTGTAGTGGAAGTCAGATTCGCTGACAAGACCGTCTTGAAACGTCCTGTGACGAAACTCGTCGTACTCATGAGGAGGAACGAAAGGACCGATACTGACGATACGTGATCTGTTTGAAAATCAAGTATTACTGTGCGATGTTATTGGGATTCGCGTGAGCATGGACTGGCTCATATTTTCACAGGACTCCTGTAGGTTTCATAAATTGAGTTATGCGGCGAGATTGTGATGGAGGAGAAAAAACCTCTTTTGTCTCGTGCGCGTTGGGACTAGGCAGTCTACCCTGGTCTCAATAATTTAGGCCTAAACGTGTCTTATAATTTTTGTCTTTCTTGTGTACCCACAAATTGTGGTGATATTCTGAGTTTCACAGGCTTATTTTGGATCGTGCAACAAGACAGTGCCGTGGGGAGAGAATGATCCTCAGTCTTGTGTGCGTTGGAATGGGCAGTCTACCCCAATTCCAAAACTTAGTTTGTTGTTTACGTGGTTTCAATTTCTTCTTTCGACTAAAGAGTTTGCGAACGTGCTAAATATGCATAAAAGTCAGTTGTAATATGGAGATGGATAATAATCAGTAGTCACTTGGAACTTGGATTCGAAACGTTTCTCATTGTGTTGCTCATACTACTGTGGTCTAGTGAATTTTCTGTTTCAGTTGGACTGTTTATTTGGACAATTTGATGAACATTTGAAAATTAGCTTCAAAGGACACTCTGGATATTTTTTTGTCTTGCAACATCCCTGTTGCCCTAATGTCCCCTGGGATGTGATGATATTGGACTGTCACAACCGCTTGTCTTCACGGCCCCATCCAAAGGGTCGCGGCCGAGGTGGAATCGGTCAATCTGTTGTTGCCAAGCGTGTCCCGCCACGATTNCCCGGGATTTATGTGATGAAGTCTCATCAGAGGAACCCACCATAAAAGTTTCGTGGTTCTAGCTAACCGCGTTCAGGAGATAGGGCCGAAAGAAGGTTTTCACAAAGCGCCCCCTACAGGCCAGAGTGTACAAGCAGCAGCGCTAAGTTTCGGTCCAGAGATAGTTTTTACCATAGGGTACCTGTACACCAAATTTCAAGTTTGTAACCCAAGCGGTTTAGAAACGTGCCACCCCTGTTAACGACGACGGACGACGGACGACGGACGACGACGACGACGACGGACGACGGACGACACACCATGGGAGAAGCTCACCTCACAGAGGTGAGCTAAAAACGAGTAAAATTCTGTCAAACAAACGCTGTAAACGCTGTCAAGAGCAAGAAATAAAACGACGAATGTTACGAACAGATGCATAGTTATTTCAACGTGGTTCTTCCACAATCGACGTACGGGGAAGACGCATGGCAGTGCATTATCCACTGTGCATTATCAGCACCATTGCACCAGTATCGCATGAGAAGAATAATTAGGCTTATGCCGCCGCCGCAGTGGTCATTAACGATGGTGTCAGTTTTCCAAAGTAGTCTGTCCCATTAGATGCAATTACCAGTCATTACGGTATCGATGTAGCATCATCAACATGTTAAACGCCCATGGCATTTTGTGATTATTATGCACCGACACTAATGAGTACCGAATACTCTGAGGAAATTTCCGCAATCACGAGTTGATCTGGATGAAATGCAGTAAGCTTTTCAATCTCCGACCCTTCCTCGTCTTATAGGCTATACGGTAATTGTCTGTCGCCAAACGCCTTCACCTTCAATTTCCATTGTGCAAGTCTTGGAAAACCAGTCCAAATTCTTACAATTTAAATCGTTGATACCGTCGGACGTTGATGATTGAGTGCCTACAAGTTCAGCACACGACCCCAATTGAATTGAAAGTGGCGGTAAGTCTTTTCCCCACGGGGAAGCTTTGACCGTTGTCAAGAACACTTGGCCGAAACTTCAGCCGCGGATCCACATTTCTGTAGTCGGGGGAAGGAGACACACTACAAAACGCTAATACAGGCCCTAGCTGACACTTTCCAAACGCCAGAGGCGGAAATGGGCGGTAGACATGGTAGAGGCGACAGACATGACAGAAGGCAAGACGAGTGATCTCAGCAGTGATCAAGACGAGTGATCTCAGAAAGGTAGTGGATCGCTTAGATCATTAGAACATTATATACGTTAGATATAAAACAGATATAGATATATAAACACACATTTTGGGCAAACGTACATGGCAGGCCAGAATGCGCACAATTCGTACTTCATATCCATAATTGCTATTTTATATGAATATGTGTTCGTATTTTATGTCCATATATATTCCGACCAATCAGAATGACTTTCTTTATATCCACAATAATTCATTTTATATACACATAAAATCTAATTTATATACAAATAAAATCGACTTTATAAACAGATGAAATTTTACATATATATAGTTTATTATCTAAATGATATAGACAACGAGGACGAGAGTGAGCAGGCTCTGCTCATATTCTCATCCTCTACAGAGTTTTCTTTGTACAAAGGGAACGTTGCCACTACCACACCCAGGTGAAATACAAAGAAGAACAGAACGAAAATGTAATGAAGCGGCCATTTTGAGCCAAAGGTGTGATAGTGGAGACGTCCCCCTTGTTTACAATGTTCATACAGCTAATTAAGGGACAAGATGTCCGAACAGAAATACAAAAGAAAAAAAATACTAGTAACAATCAATCAAACAAAGCGCCTTGTTCTAAGAATGAAACCCTGCGTGATTAAGGATAGGTGTTCATTTTCATTATTTGAAAAACATTCATGACCATTTAACAAGGTGGCAGCTGACGGCGGAAAGGTAAACGGGGGGTGAAAAAGGACTCGGAGTTCTGCATAGAATCGATTTATTTGGGTTATAAAAACGGGGCATGAGAAGAAAAAGTGATCTGGATCTTCGAGATGTCTTGGGCAGTTGATAAAACAGATGAAATGGTCCATGGACCATGTGCTCACCTGGGTGAACGTACCAGAAAAACAAATGACAATTGTTAAATCGAAATGTTCCACAGGCATGGTCATGTATCCTCATTAGATGCACCTGATAAAAATTTGGAGACAATCCAGTTACAGTTCAGGAGTTACTGGACTTTGAGCTTTGGTTTTGGCCACCAGGTGGCCAAGCGGAGAATCAATTGGACCGAAAGGTGGTGTCATAGGTCACCTGACATAGGGGTGTATATGTACCAAGTTTCAAGTCAGTAGCCCAAGCTGTTATGAAATGCGCCACCAAATGACTAAATTTTGAACTTTGACCTCTGTGACCTTGAAAAGTCAGTCAAATCAAAAACCCATCACTTACGTCGTGCATCCTCATTAGTAGCACCAATGATAAAAATTTGGAGAGGATCCAGTCATTAGTTCATGAGTTATTGCACTTTTTTGTGTTTTTGGTTTCCGCCACCTGGTGGCCAAGCTAAGGGTCCAATCGGACCGAAACTTGGGGTCATAGGTCATCTGACCTAGGGGTATATATGTATTAAATTTCAGGCCAATAGCACCTGCGGTTACGAAACACGCCACTTAAAGGCAAAATTTTGAACTTTGACCTCTGTGACCTTGAAAAGTAGGTCAAATCAAAAACCCGTTATGTAATGTACCCTCATCAGATACACCTATGATAAAAAGGTGCTGGGGACTTAACAGAGGTTTTCAACCGGAAAGTACTGCAGCTATCTTGTTGGGAATTTCACGGTTGACACTATGGTCCATATCATTGATCCTGAAGTAATATCAACCAGCTCCTTCTATTGTTTCACCACTTTTTGTGATTAGTACTTTACAGCTCTGCAGGGGAAAGCAGTCATTAGCAGTTCGTTTCAAAACATCATCTGTGTACAGCGTGGACTATGTACTGTTACATCAACCAGTAATGAAATGGTCCATGGACCATGTGCTCACCCGTTTAAACATAATAGTGTAATGACAGAGAGAGGTGCATGTCAGTTATGAGCAATCTGGGTCAAGTCATTCCCAAGTTGCAGGACTTAATGATTTTGGGGTTATGCCACCTGGCGGCCATATTGGATGTCCGATCGGGCCAAAACTTCACATGCACATAAAGGTCATCTAGAGGGAGCCACATAGCACATTTGAGCGCTCTAAGTCAAGTCATTCCGGAGTTATAGCACATTTGATGACTTTCGGGTTACGCCACCTGGTGGCCATATTGGAAGTTTAATCAGGCCGAAATTTGACGTGCTTATAAAGGTCATCAAGAGGGAGGTAAATATCAAGTTTGAGCAATCTGGCTCAAGCCGTTCCTGAGTTTTAGCACTTGGATGATTTTCAGGTTATGCCACCTGGCGGCCATATTGGATGTCCGATCGGGCCGAAACTCGGTATTTTTGAAGGTACCCCTCTAATACACGTTTATGCAAGATATGAAGACTCTCAGTGAAATAATTAAGAACTGCGTCTGGTTCGTTACTTTTATCACACTTTGACCTCTGTGACCTTGAAAAGTAGGTCAAACCAAAAACCCGTTACATATGTTATGTATCCTAATTATACACACCTATGATAAAAATTTGGAGATGATCCAGTCATTAGTTAAGGAGTTATTGCACTTTTTGTGTTTTTGGTTTTGGCCACCTGGAGGCCAAGCCAAGAATCGAATCAGACCGAAACTTGGTGTCATAGGTCGTCGGACCTAGGGGTATATATGTACCAAGTTTCAGATCAATAGCTCCAGCGGTTACGAAACGTGCCCGGCTAACGGACGACGACGACGACGACGGACGACGACGACGACGACGGACGCTGACTGACGTCCGTCGTCCGTCGTCGTCCGGCGGCGTCCGTCGTCGTCCGTCGTCGTCGTGTTCCGTTAGCAGGGCACGTTTCGTAACCGCTGGGGCTATTGATCTGAAACTTGCTACATACATAGCCCTAGGTCAGATGACCCATGACACCAAGTTTCGGTCCGATTCGATTGTTGGCTTGGCCACCAGGTGGCCAAAACCAAAAACACAAAAAGTGCAATAACTCCTGAACTAATGACTGGATCATCTCCAAATTTTTATCATAGGTGTATCTAATGAGGATTCATGACATATGTAACGGGTTTTTGATTTGACCTACTTTTCAAGGTCACAGAAGTCGATAAAAGTGACGAACCTCTCACAGTTTGTCATTATTTCACCGAGCGACTTCATATTTTGCATAAACAGGTTTTATGTTTAGCATTTGACAGGTTATGGATTAATCGCCGCTTAAAAATGACCGCCGCTGATCAGCCTTCATGAAACCGGCCGATTCAAGATGGCGGCGGTGCAAACATTCGAGAAATGTCTGCACTTTTCTGTTGAAGTAAACAAGAAACGATGGGATGATATGTCGGTAAATTGGCCCACATCGTTTCGATAGATCAATATGTCATGGTATCTAGATTTAAGTATGGAACGAATTACGGTACTTTTCACGATGTCACCGTTTTTTGGTGCAGTGGTCGTATATTTCAGAGTCGGTCGACTGGACGGCCGCGAGTCAATCTTAACACAGGTGGCCAATGTCATCACGTAGCGTTGCGCACTTGGCTACGTCAGAGTTGCCTATCCCGTCAGTATACAGGTCCGTGATGGTACCCAGAATATTTGTTCTGCGAGCCTGAAACGAGCAGGTCCTTAGGTTCCAGTAACCCATAATGTCTTTTTAATGACCAGTTTCATAGGTCACTTTGGCCCATCTACGATTGCTGCTCGTGGGTGCCAACACCCCACGGTAGCAATCGTAGATGGGCCAAAGTGACCCATGAAACTGTCATTATGGGTTACTGTAACCTAAGGACCTATTCGTTTCATACCCGAAGAACAAATATCCTGGTCACCATGGACCCATTCCCCATTGAACCCATTTCAAACCCACGGGTCCAGATAGTGGACAATATCATGGGTCTCTCAAGCCCATTCGTTTTTACATGACTTTTCCATGTATCCTCTTTCTTCAACCTGTCTCTATCCATTAGAGGAATAATTCTTCTCAAATCAGTCGTTAGTTTATTTTCACGCACATAAATAAGTTCAGCTCATTTTCCACTACGTTTCATTGCCAGTGCCAATGCCAATGCCATTGCCAATGCCATGTTTCGAACAAACCCTCATCATGAAATTCCGCTCCGATCCCCTTTCTCGTGTTAAGGCCACGGTTATTACATTCTTTGGTTTACGGGCACAACGATTTTGAGCCCAGGTACGGAGGACGGAATAAAAAAAAACTTTGGTTCAGTTCAGTTTTTTTCATTTTCACCTTTTGAATGACAAGTAAGACAACTCGGAGGAAATAAAAAACCAAAAAATTCTTGACAAATGCCTCTTTTCTGCTTCGTTCCGCCCTCGCTGCCAGGAAATAGGCGTACGTCAGTTGGTTTTATTATGGTTTCCGATCTCAAGATCGGAAACCATATAGTGTTTGGTCGTGGTGTCTGTCTGTCTGTCTGTCTGTCTGTGTGTGTAGGTCTGTGTGTGTGAGTGCGTGAATGCAGGAATGAGAGGACATCATAAGGAAAGCACACCAACAAACAAAGGACTTTTTGTAAAGAGAGGACCTATATTTAAGTCCTCTCTTTGTTATCATCCCATTTTCGTCACAGGTCCTCCATATGCTGTCCTGACTAGTTTTTTCCAAGTCCTCTATTTGATGGAAATTTTGTCTCTGTGCGTTGGTGTGCCTGT
>NMRB01000482.1:100681-128662 GCA_002633025.1 Notospermus geniculatus
GACTTTGCTTTTATTAGAACCCGTGAATGTTCTTACATTACACTTGACGTAGGCCTAGCACTGACTTTATTTATGATTTCAATTCTATTACAAGTATGCTTTTTTTAGAAAGGAAGAATGGTGTCAGGCCTACATCTTCACCGAGCCGTGGTATGATATGAATGAGCGATTTAAAGGCCTCTAGATGCAGCTTTTTAGTGCATATTCATATGATCACTAACATAGAATTGGTGGCATTATCTTTTAAGTAAAATTTCATCAATGTCAAATTTCATTCAGAATTCATGACTTCAGGGTTACTAACGCCATCTGTTGCACAGTGGCAGTACTGTTAGTAGCCCAACAGCAAGTTGCCTCCAGGGTCCCTTTAAATACTAAACAAGAACATTTTTCTCTCTTTTATTAACTATTTTTAATATTATTTGACAACATAAAGGAGAAAATGTTATCACCAGACTGAATGCCATAAAACCAACCAAGCCCGACAAACCTGGTTTATAACCAATGAACATTTTGTTGATGTCGATGGTGTTCTAACTGCCAGAACTTGTTTTCTTGGCCTTCAAACGATTGAGAACCAACGTAAGTGGGATTTTAACGCCAGGAGGTAGACGAATATTTCATCTACCAGCCACAGGGGGAGTCGTCACGTGTACCAACGCTGATATATTCTACTTCGCTGAAATTAACTATTTAACGTGAGTATAACAGATAGACAGTGTAGCGGCGTCGTCTGCCATCTGCAGGCGTACGGCATTTGGCGGACCGCCATTTTGTTTAATCAGGACGAAAACGAAACTGAACGATTTATGAGTTATTAGTGAAGTTACATTCAATACAACTGGCCGGGATTCATACCAATCTATGGTAGGCCTATGATATCATTTTATCCACTAGCATCAGCATTTTTGTTAGCATTTTGATGCTTATGGTCGGCCTTACCATTTTTAGTCCAGCAGAATGAGAGGATCTTTTGTAACAAACAATTCACGTGACATTGGACGGTAGCGCCACCACATACACGGTTAAGATAAAAAATGTCGCACCCTGGTTTACTAGTATATTGTTGGTGCCCCCCAGGAAAAAATGAACTATGAAATTTGATAGTTTAACCACAAAAAGTTCATAGTTTAACTACGAAATTTACTACGAAAAAGTTGGTGGTTGAACTGCGAACTTTGATAGTGAAATGGTAAGTGATTCATAGTCACAACTATCAAAATGACAGTTGTTCTTACTATGAACTTCATAGTCCAATTGCCCACTTAAACTATCAAAATTACTATGAACTTCATAGTTCAACTATGAAAAGTGATTGAAGAGGAGCTAACCCCTTCAGGAGTGGGAGACTCCTCTCGATCGAAAAAACCCTGATCAGGGGACTCTGTTAGGCTGAGTAAGCGCCGTAACATACAAGTTACCATGCCTAAGATATTAGAGTCAGCGTTTCCATTAAAAAAAACTTTATGACATGTGTGGTGCAATGAAGCATCATTTCCGAAAACTTTGGCAGTCCACAAAAATAATGAGCGAGGTTTCTTGTACAAATTTAAGTTGTTACCATGTTAGTATAGGAGGGAGCAACATTCTTATAATTTTTATACGACATATTTTTAATTCTACAATTAGCATAATTAATTATTAAGATTAACATATAGTCTATGAACTTTTTGGAAATGACAGTTAAAGTATGAAATTTGATAATAACTATGAAGTTGATAGTTCATGAGTTACTACGAAGTAACTACTATCAACTTCGTAGTTCTACTATGAAGCTGTTGGAAATGACAGTTGAATTATGAAATTTGGTAAAAACTTTGAAATTGATAGTTACTACGACGTAATTACCATCAACTTTATAGTTCTACTTTAAACTTTTTAAAAATGAATGTCGAATTACAACATTTGTTTATAACTATGAAGTTGATAGTTTTACTATGAAGTAACTACTATCAAATTTCATAGTTCTACTATGAAGCTGTTGGAAATGACAGCTGAACTGTGAACATCATAGTCAAACTATCACATTTGATAGTCTAACTGTGAAATTGGTAGTGGAACTATGAACTTTCATAGTTCATTTTTTCCTGGGCCGGTTTTTAAAACAACCTGCGCCCTATTTTGTTATGCAATTGATCTTTAAAAATCCTTTTCTGGGCGGACAAGCCGCAAGACGCTTACCTATATTTGGCGCGTTTAGTTATGAAACTGTGCTGAAATGCCGCGTTTGGTTATTTGAAACAATGGGTCATATGAATAAAGACGAGCAAATCTTTTACTACAGATTTGTGCAGCATTGCCTAATGCATTTGTATTGCAAAATTTAAGTAAAAGCATTTGCTACTCTTTATTCATATGACCCATTGTCATCTGTAGCATTTTGGCAATGCAGACAGACTGCCACCTAAAGGTCTTTTACAACTGACATCACGGAACGATGACGCCAAGAGATAAGAGCCGCTGCAATCGTCAGCCCCCGAGCAATTTACAAACTAACAACTGAAATATGTCTTATTTACAGACAACATGTCGTCTGCTGACAGCGGTCTCCTCAAAGAACTTGAATGTCCCATATGTACCGAGACCTACGAGGAACCGAAAGTAGTTGGAAGCTGCAACCACTCGTTTTGTAAAAACTGCCTGCAGACTTATATACAAAGGGCAGCAAGACGTGGTGAGTTCCCGTGCCCTGTTTGTAGACAAACATGTCGGCTCCCGTCGAAAGGAGTGGACGGATTCACAACAAACTTTACTCTTGCAAATATCATTGAGAAATATATTAACGATGTTAGGAAGGGGTTAAACCAGAAGAAATGGAACAAATGTTCCTTGTGCACCGACGCCAATAAGAATGTTGAGGCTTCCCTCTGTTGTCCACAATGTGACGGCATCAGCTTATGTGAAGACTGTGGCAAAAACCACAAGGTCAACCGAAGGACCGAAAGTCACGATGTCATTTCGTTGTGTGGACTTCACGGTAAACCGCTCAAACTGTTCTGTTCAAGCTGTGATCGTCCAATATGTAGTATATGCTGCGCTAACCACAACGAAGAACAAGATCATCATGTACAATGCTACAAAGCTGGGCTGAAAAAGAAGATAGACAAGTTGGAAGAAGGATTTAAACAGGTTCATGCGGCGTCCCGTCCACTGAAGGCGCACGAATTTAAGCTGAGGGAAGTGCTAACAGAGACGAAGACGACATGTGAAGAAAGGAAGAAAGACGCTGCCATGAACTTCTGTGCAGGTGAAAAAAAAGTTGAAAAAGGTATTCGCGAATGTACAGAGAAGGCCGAGTACCACCGATACCAGTGGGAGCTAATGGAACAGAAAAAGATGGAACATGTGGAACGGAAGAAGAGGCTACGAGAAATACAGCAACCATTCCTTCAGAGTCTCGACCAGGAATGCCAACAAAAAACGGGAATGATCCAGGAGACCATCAAAGATGTCACACTCATGCAGGAAGAAATTCAAGCTACAAAACCGAAACGCGATGAATTGTTATCCGAGAAATTACTCAAAGCAGACCTCAGTGAAAATATGACGCGTACTTACACCAGGATGATGGAGCTTTCACATGCTTCCAAAAAAGACTGGGTGACGCCGTTTAGAGAGAGGATGAAAACAAGTGATAACTTGTGTGAAGAATATGTCGCTTCTGCGGGACGATTCTCATCCGCTTCACTATCGTCCAACCTAGAGGTTCCTGATAGGTGTGTAGTGAAAAGTGTCGCATTCATGTCAAAAGATCACATAGCTGCATCTGTCATGGTAGGTGGAGATTTTAAGGTGTTACTATGGAACTTACCCTCTCTGGCCGCTAAGGTTATAATGCAAGAGAAAACCGCCATACCTTACCGGAACATTGCTGCATTAGGACAAGATCATCTAGTTGTCCTGAGAAGGCGATCACCGATCCTTACCGTCATGGATGTCGTTAGAGATACGAAGAGGGAAATTCATGTGAAGCTCTCAGATGAAGCGATAAAAACTTTGTGGTCGGTTGAGGATGTTAGTCATGGCAACCTCTTGGTTGTATACGGGGAACCCCAACATCATCATGTTGTCTTGATCGGCAGCGAAGGTAATGTACTCCAGGATATCGAGACCGGTCGCGGATATCGATTAGCATTCTGTAGAATCACAGGTATGGTTGTCATATGTAGCAGTAGAGCCGACACAATCTCATGCTACCAGGTGGGTGAGAATAGCCTGACTAAGGTCAAGTCAGTACCTCATCGGGTAAGGGGGTTCGTATGTAGTGATATCTGTTCAGGTACATTTGGGGAAGTTTTCATCGTTGGGAGGATGGAAGGTGATAAACCCCGAGAGGTCAGGGTGTATCAAACTGACATTGATGCTGACAAGAAAACAGTGTCGATGAAACAAATAGAAATCAATGGTGAACAGATGAGGGCCAATGACTTTCAAAGATGCTCTGTGAAAGGAAACAGACTCGTGATCGGTTATGATGACAAAATCCACCTACTTGACCTCTTGGTTTAAGACAAATGAACCTGTCTTGGACATTAGATATGACTACAAACTTAAGCCATGAGTTTATCATAAGATATAACTTACCGATCGATCACGTGACACTCGAATGATGAAACAGAATGTTCAAATAGAAAGGTTGACATCTAATTTCAAGTGACAGTATTTCAACTCTAAAGGTGCCCATCCACGGGAGAGTTTCCTCGCGCGAGTTGGCTCTCAATGGGCAACTCGACTGCGACCAGTTGTTTGTGTCATTGGACTCAGCGTAAGCCGTGAGGAAACAAACACTGGTGAATTGCCCATTCTGAGCCAACTTCTGCGAGAAAACTCTCCCGTGGATGGGTACCTTTAGTTTAAGAAAAACCAATTCTCTTCATGTCGTTGAAAAACCTAAAATATGTTGTGGGTTTTGAAGATACAATTTGACCTATAATGCGCCAGTGATCATGGGCTTGCGCATGCGTACTTGCCTTTAACAGAAGAATTCCACGGAGCAGAGCAAACTAGTTCCTACGAGCATGCGCGGCCTACTTTTGGACTGGCCGCTTATGCCGCTAGCACCAGCTGCCTCATCGCTTTCCACCTGGCTGGAATATAGTGCGCTTACATTTGACACCGCAAATCTCAAATAAAAGTCAACAAAGTCAAATTATATAAAACAGTATACATTTACCAAACGTGGAAATGTAAGATTTGAGACGAATAAATGCTGTACATGATCAGAATAAGAAGCTTGTTCGCGGAACTTTACAGGCATGGGATGTGATTAGGCTCTCACTTTCTCAAACTTTTAACCAATCAGAGGGCGTCCTTTGTTCACGTGCTTCTGTTTACCAATCAGATAACATTAGGTCGACGAAACGTTTGTTGTACGTGCCCATGGAATATTTCAATTCCATTTGGAATGTATTGGAACTACGATCCTCCGCCGGAAAAGTAGGAACCTGATGGCAGTGTCACTAGGTAGGTAGAATGGAGTGGTTAGCGCGCTTGACTACCAAACTGTGCAATGGGTCGGCGCGGGTTCGACTCCGGGCGAAGGCATGTACAAAAAAAAGGTAGAATGGAGACAGGTGGCGCTGTGAGGAGTTTGGGAGCAGAGGAAAAACACAGGATACGGTGTAGCGTTATTGGACATTCATCACTTGTCAGTGTTCCCCCACTATTGTCTGACGGAATAAGCTGCGACCTGGCAATAGGGGACACACAGAGAAACGTGTCTATCTATCTCCCGGCGTTTTCCAAACAATATGAGGGTCAGTTTCAAAATTGGTCATCATCAGGTGGAAAAATTCATTTGTGGCTTATAATCATTTTGTTGGTGTTTCTTGGTAACAGAATATATCAGCTATATATATCTGAACAATTTTTCCTTTTGGTCATCAAATGATGATTTTGCAGCCACTTTTTCACCAAAATTATGGAAAAGTTTTGGTGTCGGACGGAAAACAGAATTAAATTGATTAAATTTAGAAATAATCATGAAGCAAAATTTTATGCTCTCATGACAAAGTATGTAGAGCCTGTAATGGGATAAAAGTGATTTTGCATTCCAAATAGTACAATAAGTGGTCTGAAAATGGGAAGATTTGGGGGAAAATATGACATTATAGGGGTTTAGGCAGATTTGGTTTTTATTTGCTAAAACAACAGATTTTAAATTTTTGAAAATGTCATAACCTATCAATGGTTACGTGGGGTGACCACATGGCACATGTGATATCTGTATTAACCCTTTCACTAATTGTCACTGACTCCCCCAAATATTTTCCGTCCGACACCAAAATAATTTTCCGTCCGACACCAAAATAGATTCAGTGATTCTGGATAAGTAGCTGAAGATGGATTCAGTTATGATGTAATGTCATCCAAATAAGATCCATCTTGTAAAGGCAGATGGCATCATAAGGAAGGCGGGATAGGTGGCAGCACTGAATTTGGAGTACAATCTAGTCATTGTGGACCTGTCATTGAGTACTGCTATGTCAAATGAAGAATGGATTCCCTGTGGAATGGTGACATTCTGTGACAAAATTGGCTTGCCTGTAACTGTGACATTTTGAGAATTCTGAGACACTATTAAAAAATGTGACAAAGTGGTCAGTAAAATTTTGTGACGAACATGCTTACATAAACTCCCTCCGCAGTTGTGTATCGCGCCCCCTTCGGTTACTCGCTCTCCACAACTGCTTAACTTCGTAAGATTCGCCGCGTTAGGTCAACAGGTGGCGCTGAGAGAGTCGACCAATGAGAGCACCGAGCAACCGGTAACCAAGCTGGCCTGAGACACTTTTTCATTGGCCGAGCGGTTCGTAGCCATGGTAGCACAAGAACATCCGTTGCCAACGGGCCAAACAGTTCTGAAAGCAGCGTGCTGATAGGCTGTAAAACTCGCGCCATGCCCAGACGCCATCTGTTGACCGAACGCGGCGAAGTTTACGAAGTTAAGCAGTTGTGGAGAGCCGGTAAACCGAAGGGGGCGCGATACACAACTGCGTAGGGAGTTTAATGCTTACACTGCTGCTTTTTGTGAATAAAGTAACTACAATTTATCATTTTTAGCTAACCTGTGAGCTGTAGTTGTCATGCGGTGTCCATTGTCGTCTGTTAGTAGGGCACGTTTCATAACATAAATTCATGTTTTAATACTAACTTGAGCAATAAAATATTTCTTATAACTTCAATTTACTCTTTATACACATTCTGGCAGACGACCGCATCCTCCAAGTGCAGGGTTTCTTACCTCAGCCCTCTTTGTCTTCACATGCAAAAGTGGGTGAAGCAAAGGGACGATCCTCTGAAGGAGGGGGGGGGGTCAGGTTGGAGCTTCCTGCATGGCATTTTGGTGAAATTTTGATGATGGACCTTAACCTGTTAACAAGGATGATCAAATCTTGAGCTAGACCAGTTCCTTCATCTGTATCTAACTTTGCAGTATGACATACTAACATAGGGAAAAAGTCGGTTTCAGGGACATACTGTACAGAAACGTTTGGAGAATGCGTTTGAAACAAATATCACTGACCGAAGATGTATAAAAATGATACTGAAGATGAAGAAAGTCAGCTACGGTTGACTTCTGTTCGGTTTCCTTCTTACAATGTAAGGGTGAACATTTCATTCCGTCCGACACCAAAACAAATTCCGTCAGACACCAAAATAAATGTGGCTCTAGGACGGAAGGGGTTAATCACAAAATCTCATCAATATGTCTGCATATAGTATACTGACGTTGGATGTCTATGATATGGATAAGCCGTGGTTACCTTTTCAAATTTCGATAGAACATCGCATTTACTTGAAAAGGGTATGCTATTGCAAATCTATCGATCCGCCCGACTCCAAAATCATTTTCCTTCCTCTGTCCATATAGGGTTAACATATGAAATTGAAATTAATGGCACCATAGACCTCCCTAGTATCTTCACTAACACAGCAGAATTTGGTTCACTCAGATGTTTGCAGCTGGACACAAAATTTGTTTGAAGTTATCAATTTCCGTCCGAACCAAAATTCACTTTTTGAAAAAGACCCTAGAGACCTTAAGATCCGTCACGTCCCCGTCCCCGTCGCGGGCAAACAACGTCACGGCGTCATGCACTGCTGACTCCTGAGGTTTTGGGGCATCAGAAAAACCATAGATTGTCGTGAATTTGTTCAAAGATTGAGTAAATAGGCCTAAACGTGATGTCCGCACGCTGGGAGACTTTAAGCAAACGCATATGCCTTAAATATACCCGAAATTCGATAGTAAACTGGTCAAAATTCACGACGGAGAGTTATAAATTTGCTCACGTCGTCAGAGCTTCCACGCCGTAATACAGTCCGCCGCAACCTTCTCAACGCGGGGGAATCCCCACCAATTGATGACGTAGGACGCAGAAATGGAATCACGACGGGGACGGGAACGTCGACGTGACGGATCTTAAGGTCCCTAATAAGGGGAAACATTGACACACGGAAACACGTGTAGATGCCACACCTGTAAAGCTGTTTCATTTAGAACAGACAATAATCATAATCTGAATTTGATATAGATGTTCTGGTAACCTCAGGTTCTTAAAATGCGTTACCAATCCGACACAGGTGTATAGTAGCTGATATAGTCCCCTGACGGTATAGTCCGGGGACTAGGAGTCCTAGTTATTATAGTCCGGGGGTCATCCAACACTAGGGACCATAGTCCGACGGACTATCATCACTGGGTATCATAGTCCTGGCACCAGGAATAATTGTTCGGGGTGGACTATGATTGCCACATGAGCCCGAATGTCCGTCAGTTGTCTTCATCTTTTAGAAGAAACATCAGTGCCAATAGTCCGCTGGACTAGGAAAGAAAGTCCGATGGACAAACGTCCCTGGGAATAATGGTCCGGGGACCGTATCGTCCGAGGATAGTCCGGCGGATATTCAACCCTAGGAGTAGTTGTCTACGGGACCATAGTTTCGTGACAAAATAGTCCGCCGGACAGCAATCACTAGTTCAGAGCGTCTGGGGACCATGACTCCCGCATCATATAACTGCCATGGACAAATCTTGAAATGATACAAAAAAAATTAATGATAGTCTCTCGCCGCCGCTCGACTAATGGTCCGTTTCTGGTTGTCTGAGCATGACTCGTAGTTTTTCTCGGTAAGGTATAAGAATATATTCCTCGCTAAGGTCAACTCTGAGCTTGGCGTTTTCTACTCACATACCCGAAGACGTGGTGGGTTGAGCCATTGCCTCAGGCCTATGAAGTGACTTTATCCGTGGAACACAAGTTCAATGGGGGGAAAAAATACGTAACACCCTTTGAGCAACTGAGCGTTAAATTGAAAAAAAAAGATATCGGCACCGGGTTCGAACACGGAGAATTCCACGCAGTAGACCTCTGCCGTTCCACTACACCACAAAGGCGGTTGATGTCTGCGTTGGTTTTCAACTACATTTTATACTTGAATGAAAATTGAATCGTCATACAATAAAAGGGATTCTTCACTGAATGGACTTTATTATCAGGGGAACTATGATTACTGTCACTACTGTGACAGGTGATATAGTCCTATAGGGAATATAGTCTCCTTTCACCTCTTATGAAGGGTAGGAATAGTAGTCCGGTCAGGATATTTATTCCCAGGGACAAGGGTCCGGATCGCGAATTTTTTTCCCCAAACGACATATCCATTGCACATTCTATTCGGGTTGTAATTGGCTGCCAGTTTTATTTGTTTGGCCGAGTGGTTAGAGCGTTGGACTGTGAATCAGAAGATGGCTATTGGAGTGGGTTCGAAACCAGTGAAGTGCCAATTTTTTTCTTCTTTTTTTCGAATTGATTTTGTTGTATTTACCTTTTAATATGCTTTTTAATATATTTTCAGTCCAGTTACCGCAACGCACGTGTCAAACACGACATCTCTCATCTCTGTCTTGTAGAAGTCTCTCACTGCTCACCACCAATTTACGTGATTGTAGGCGCGGTCTGAAAACTCACCTTTTCGTGTGATTTTTGGTTTTGGCCATCCTGAGAAATCAGGGGTTCTTAGTGCTCGCTCCCTTCGTCACCGCACACAAACCCCTGAGAGATTCCGCCGGAATCGGTGGAGTATCAAAGCCATTCCAGTAAATGTTCATCCCCACCATCTCATCCCAACTAGGCCGGTGATTGATACACATGAACTACGCAGGTTTGAACAAAGCTGACCCAGCAGGTCAACTTGAAACAAACGCCAGCGGCGTATCTGTTTCAATGAAGTGGCCTGAGAATGATTACATTCTCTGCGATGAAAGTAGAATAGGCTGAACTCAACTTAGCTGGAATCCAGCGGTGCAGGTGGCCGGACGTGGGAATACCCATGTCAGCGCTGCTTGGCTCCGAATATTACAAGGCTCATTATACATGTATACGTGCAACTGGTCTCTAGTTAGGTTGAGGTGGGGGACTTGAGGTACTTGAGCACTGTGTTGTGAGTGACACTACAATACAATCTACGTGTAACGCCTGTCATCTTGAGGTGACTCAAAATGACGTTCGCTGATTGGCCGCATTTTCTTCTGCGGCAACCAGTTCAGCCAGTAGCGCGAATTGTGTCGTCAGGGCTTTGTATGGAAAGACGTAGGAAAGACAGGAAAAGACCTGATAAGTCAGGATGGGTTTTGGCACACCGCATTAGAGCAGTTTTGAACTGGATTCTGCGGATTATAAATGTTAATTTATTATTATTATTATTATGTTTCGGAAGGCATAGGTTCTAACTATGAAATTGTCCCAAAAACGTTTGGGAAGGTACAGTGGCACCGTACCCTCCCCTTAGACCCTTTCGGTTAGTACCTCCATTTCATGTGCATGTAGGCCTACATGTACTATGTGCATACAATGTAAATGGCCTGATGTGATGCATCGGACTGGTTGAATAAATTTTTAAAAAAGGCATATTGGCACGGTCACGCACACTACTACACACATCCAGAAAGCGGGAGTACAAAAAGATGCATGTCCTCAGTTACCATCAATCCAAAATCCCAACTGCTAAGAACCACCACTGTGGGTAGATAGAAAGCCTATACATATTATTTTAAAATGATCAATTAAAGCGAGGGTACCCACAGATGTCTACGTAGTAGCCGAAAAACAGTGGCTTCACTTGAATCGGGTAAACCCAAAAGGCCACTCAGTGATATCAGTATAACCATGATAACTGCCATTTGATTTCTGAAAAGGAGGTCAAGAAGGGCGCCTCACACCCTCAGCCAATGCCAACTATATTTTTCAATTTCTTCGACCGTTCAGATTCAACACATCAGGCACTTCACATTGCATGTAGGCCTACATGCACATTGGAGGTACTCACTGAAAGGGTCTCATGAGGGGGAGGGTACAGTGCATTTACTGTACCTTCCCAAAGGTTTTTGGCTGACCCTTTCATAGTCAGAACCTCTATAGTACATGTGCCTTTCGAAACGTCACGCAAATCGGTGGTGAGTAGTGATAGATTAAGAGATGAGCGGTGTCGTGTGTGACACATGTGTTGTGGTAACTGGACTGAAAATAAACTGAAAGCATAATAAAAAAAGCAAATAAAACGCAACCAATTCGAAAAAAAGAAGGAAAAAAATGGCCACTTCGCAGGTTTCGAACCCACTCCCAATAACCACCTTCTGATTCATAGTCCAACGCGCTAACAACGCGGCCAAACTAATAAAACTGTCAGCCAATCAGAACACGAATAGAATGTGCAATGGATATGTCGTTTGGGAAAAAAATTCGCGTCCGGATCCGGAGGATCCGGACTAGTGGCCATGATCCGGAGGACCATGGCCCCTGGTGGACTATATCGCCTGTGACACCTGTCTCTACCCGACATAGAAATACTTACAAATTGCGTACAGAAAACAGTTCTGCTGTTATTTCTGTTTATGATCATATGTTTTAATCAATTTCATATTTTGAACATCAAAAGTGTTCTGCCCTGACCACATCTATTTCACATATTTCAGTTTATCTTTATCAGACTGTTGACCCTATTCATTTGACAAACATGGACGTATTTTACAATCGCTCGTATACTGGATTACCTTACCTCACAGAAACAGTCGTCCGTAGGTTCATAAAAGAGGACAAGTGCCCCATGGCTGTTTTGGTTGTGTAGTTGCTTAGATCACAAGTATATACTCTTGCTTACGATATTTGTGATGCAGTATGTATCGTTTACATCGCCTATAGCTTATCCATTTATATCCTAACTACCCAAGTGTGTCTTGACATTAGTGTGCGTGATCCTTAAGGCCTAGTATGGCCTCCTAGGATGCCTAGCTTACATAATAATGTATGATAATGTCATTTTAATGATATGTGTGTTAATATTATTTGATTCATGTAAAATGTGAAATTTTTCCATGACGTCTATTCATCTGTAGGGAGGACGTCTTCTGCCTTTGGTGCATTCAACAATTGTTCTTTTCATGAAATAAAGACATAAGGTCAGTATTGATTCTTTATATTACTGAAAATAGAACTGAACAATGGTGGTCACAGCGTGGTTTGATAAGAGATGCTAACACCCTTTACATCAGACGAAACGATAAATAAATGATATAATTATTAATATCAAACGTTTTGACGATATCTAAATTTCAAAACAGACCCTGATCTAAATAAAATACTTCTCAGTGGTCAGATGCCAGTTGTTTGACCTTGATCAAGTGACCGCGGGTTCGATTCTCAACCGAGTCCTCGCCGTTCATTACTCTTAGATAATAAGCAAAAAGTCAATCTCCAGAATTCACAAATTTCCGACCCCAACCGGGGTCTTTTTCAAGTGGAACTTTACAATCTGAAACTCTAGAGAAGACTCTATCGTAAAAGTGTGATGATTTTAGTGATGAGAATGCCTGATGGCCAGCTCACCAAAATGTGTTTTAAAAATTATACAACCCATGAATAAAAATATTAAATCCTTATTGGACTCGGAGTTCTGAAGATGACAACATACATGTATACAGGGTGTCCCAGAAAGAAACGCAACAGTTACAAAAAACGTGATTGTGGGGAAACCCAATACCATAGCCATAAAAATTTAGTTTTATCTAATGCACCAGAGCATAAGCTATCAGTTCGTACCAATTGCAAGTTAATCCAGTTCCGGATGGCTTCACAATCATTGTTTAACTGAGGTGGGGTGCAATGACAATTGCTGCAGGGCTTTCATTAAGCCTGCGTATGGCGTCTAATACGCATGTAAACTACACAAATGACGCAAATATAAATAACTCTGAAGTCTCAAAAACGCAGGTAAATTCGATAATACGCTGACAGAGAAAGTGTGGAAGTCCCATCTGTATACTCAGTCTCCATTACGACAGTAGGACCCCGGCTGACGCAGGTATCAAGATATTGGAAGTCAGCGCCGGCCAAATTTTTTCAACAGGCCGAAAGCCTTCCTATAGCGGAGGTGAAAATATAGCTGGGGATTCCCATCGCCCATGGCAACCACACACTCCTGGCTCGCACACTGTCAATCTCGTACCCAGAGTTCAATGCCACATTAAACTCTGGAAAGGGCTAGACCGGTACTACTTTTCCACAGTGCAAATGCATTGTTGGTGGCGGATGAATTTCTGACTGTTGCACCGTGAATTGCGTAGGGATTCGAAAGAGTTCGTTCTTTTTTCCACAATAAAACATCGAATACCCAACGGAATGTTAAAATAGTAGTAATTTTACAAATACTGGAACAAATTCTAATTTTCGGTGGATTATTTTGTCAAATAATTTGTAAAATCGATGAGCACAAGAATCTTGTGCTGGGTTCTAGCCGTTTTCAGAGGTCTTAGCCAAGGAACGATGGTGGCGACCTCTTCAGATTGGCACACTGTACCAGCAAACGAATGGAAGATTTGACCCCAGTAAACTATAACAAGAAGTCATGACCCCCAAAACGAATTGCCTGAAGTCTCAAGACCCCAGCATACACAATTTGCCATCCCATTGGCTCTCCGCTGGTCATTTCACAACATGGTGCAGTTAACACATCAGCAGAGGTCATTTGTCGTGACTGAATATGCACAACTCGGAAGCCTTGTACCAGTCAGAAATGGTTTTTAAGAGAATGTATCTGTGTTTATTTAAGCATACTTGAGTGCTATTCTAATGTTTTTGTCATTAAACACGTCTGAAATCAAGCTGTTGTGTTGTTCATTATTCATGGAGTGAAACATGCAGCAAATGTCATTTTACCTCTCACTTCAATCAAACAGTGATTGTGCAGCCATGAAATTGGTATGAAAATGAAGCTTATGCTCCGGCGCATCTCTCAAAACCAATTTTATATGACTGTGATATTTGGTGTCCCCACAATTACGAATTTCCTAACTGTTGCGTTTTTTCTGGGACACCCTGTAGATTTCACCCCCTGTTGGTTTCCCTCCGTATTCTTTTACAAAAAGTTCATGACGTGACGAATTCCGTGCGAGGTCCGACATCAGATTCCCACGAATATCGACTTCGGCATTACGTGAGTGAATCTGCGGCAAACCCAACCAGAACACTGCCAAACTGTGTAGATATTCCTTTGGAGAAAATCACCCTGGTACCAATATGTCGCCATAAGGTTTAAGAAGGTTGTAACGGTCCCGGGTAACGGTCTTGGCTCAGACGCGAAGTGATCCTGAAAATTCGGTCGCTGCCTGTTCTGTGCCGTCGCACGGGCGACCTAATCCCAGTAACGCCTCTACGTCTATTATAATTGACGGTGGCGCTTTAACTTCGAACACGAACTCCTCCGTGGTTTCTGATCGAAATGGCACCATTTTCACAAGAAATGTTGAAAATGACATGGGGGGCCTTAAGCGGGTGGCATTACATTTTTTTACCCTTAAGCGAATAAAATGCAGGAAGAAACTTCCAATGATTTGCAATGCCCACTAGCCTGGTTACTACACGGTGGCCGACGGAACCAGGTATAATGCATTGTCTTCAACCAGGCAGGGTGATCAGAAAATAGGAACTTCAACACATAAAACTGCTACCATCTGCTTCACATAGGCCTAGATTATTGTCCGAGGAGTTGGCCCCCACTAAACATTTTCCTCCCACACAGAGACGTCCAGCAAAATGCCATCCTCTGGCCACATGCATCCTGCACGACTGTTAGGAAGGGAATTTGCTATAGAGGCGTCACCTTTCGGAGAACGGCCACAACATGGAGAAAGCCCTCCTAAAAATAGTACGGTGACGTGGCTAAATCGGCTCAGTCGACGCCTACCTCCACGGCAGAGCCAATAGAATATTATTGAAGATCGGAAGTAGTCAATCTGGACATGCGCAAGAGGCCTCTACTGTGAATTTATCACACTTTCAAATGCATTTTTTGAAGTCGTCAGATCGAACTTCAGATTACCAACGTGCTCAAATTGTTCTAAACATGTTTATCTATTGGAAGACGTTGACATTATCTTGATTTTCATAATACTCAGCTGACAAACACGCAACCTTCGCACAAAATTCTGGCATTTTAGCTGACGCATGCTAGTCGCATGAGAGTCGATGCAATTCATTGAATGTTGGAATAAGATCGCGGAAAAATAATAACGTTATTTCTGAGCCCGGTGGTCGAGTGGTTAGCGCGCTTGACTACCAACCGTGTAATGGGTCGGCGCGAGTTCGACTCCGGGCGAAGGCACATAAAAATTGTGAAATATTAGAGGGTCCGTCGGATGGGACTGAAAGCCGTGGTCCCTTGTTCCTGAGTGTCTATGCCAGGGCAAGTAAAAGACCCCACACAGGTGGACTGTAGCCTGTTGTGGACTCCATACCTCCGGCAAAAACCCAACAGGGCTACGACGCCGGTAATGACTAACATGACTAACATGTTATCATGAAGAAGGGAATAGACGGTTTCGAGGAAAATGGCCGCCACTCGAAAAAGCCACAACAAACCGACAGCCAAGTGGCTTTTGGCTGGAGAAATTTTTAAAACGTCGAAATGTTGCCTAAAAATACCTTGCCAGCATTCCAAGAGCTACCAGTGTGTGTCATATATCATAGGCGACATCCTCAATTACATAAAAATGAACAAAATTCCGGACTTTGTGGTAGATCGATGAAAATATTCCTCATTCACGCACGTGTTCGACATGAAGTTTGTTTACATGGCGCACAATAGAATCGGCACGCGCGACACCTAATGGCGGAAACATCAACTATTTTTTTCAACCTCGTCTCCGGGACTTGATGTCCCACAGACCAACAACCACCATGACCACGAATACGAGCCATATTAATAATAAAATTTGAATATGAAAAATGTGAAATCAACTCCCAATCGAATATTTCATCATATTACTCCCAAAATATTAATATCTACCAAAGTCCATGATGAAAATAACCGAAGTGCTCCGAGTGTTTTATGGTCTGCGAATTAATTTTTCACGGTATTGGAACCGAGGATGAGCATAATTCTGCATTTCACTCAAAGAGGGTCACTCAAAGAGGGCGCATTTTAATCCCACGACCTTGACCCACATGACCCCGTCAGGTGTAAAAATAGACGGCAGCGTGGGTCGATCCCACCTCAAAGTCATCGATTTAAAGAAAGCCCGAATTTTTTTCTATTTTTTATGGTTGGGTATGTTACATGTGAACTAGATCATCTCTGTGGTAGCTCTTGGAATGCGCGGCAAGGGATTTTTAGGCAGGATTTCGACATTTTCAACATGTCTCCAGCCAAAAGCCAGTTGGCTCTCGGTTTGTTGTGGCTTTTTCGAGCGGCGGCCATTTTCCTCGAAACCGTCTATTCCCGCTGCATATAAACATTGTCGTTCAGCCGGTCGCTGTCGGAGATTTTACAAAATCCTTTCGCCCAAAATACTATGTTAACTTCTTAAACCATTGTTTGCCATATTTGGTAGGAACCAATAGTTGTATTGTGCGTGCACGCGTCTCGTTACTGTGGTTTCCTATTGTAGGCCTCGAGCATGTCGACGTGCATGGCTTAATTTTTAAGGGAATTCCTATTATATTCCAAATTGGGGCTCCAACCAATCAAATTTCGTTCCGGACCTTTTCCACTGTATGCATTGACTTCTAACAGTCGTGCCTGTGAATGTGCTCGCCACGGGTACCATGCAAGTACATTTAACGTTCTCAGTCCCCTCTCGACGCAAGCGCTATCTTGGCCAGTATATGTAGTCCATATTTCTGCCGATTCGATATTGCGGTCATCAACAAACAACCATCCCTGGTGGGGTAGTAGTAAAAATGCTTCTCCCACAATCTGTATGTGTGGGACACACGCAGCAATCTCCTCTTCCTTGCCCTCAGT
This sequence comes from Notospermus geniculatus, assembly GCA_002633025.1. Lineage (NCBI taxonomy): Eukaryota > Metazoa > Nemertea > Pilidiophora > Heteronemertea > Lineidae > Notospermus > Notospermus geniculatus. The sequence goes on from NMRB01000482.1 coordinate 117,983, forward strand.
AATATTTGGGGGCTGACTTCGAAGATACGGCGCCCGGAAAATATGAACAGGAGTTTGCCAGCGTCGGCGTAAACCAATTCGAAAAAAAGAAGGAAAAAAAATCGCCACTTCGCAGGTTTCGAACCCACTCCCAATAGCCACCTTCTGATTCATAGTCCAACGCGCTAACAACGCGGCCAAACTAATAAAACTGTCAGCCAATCAGAACACGAATAGAATGTGCAATGGATATGTCGTTTGGGGAAAAAATTCGCGTCCGGATCCGGAGGATCCGGACTAGTGGCCATGATCCGGAGGACCATGGCCCCTGGTGGACTGTATCGCCTGTGACACCTGTCTCTACCCGACATAGAAATACTTACAAATTGCGTACAGAAAATAGTTCTGCTGTTATTTCTGTTTATGATCATATGTTTTAATCAATTTCATATTTTGAACATCAAAAGTGTTCTGCCCTGACCACATCTATTTCACATATTTTAGTTTATCTTTATCAGACTGTTGACCCTATTCATTTGACAAACATGGACGTATTTTACAATCGCTCGTATACTGGATTACCTTACCTCACAGAAACAGTCGTCCGTAGGTTCATAAAAGAGGACAAGTGCCCCATGGCTGTTTTGGTTGTGTAGTTGCTTAGATCACAAGTATATACTCTTGCTTACGATAATTGTGATGCAGTATGTATCGTTTACATCGCCTATAGCTTATCCATTTATATCCTAACTACCCAAGTGTGTCTTGACATTACGTGATCCTTAAGGCCTAGTATGGCCTCCTAGGATGCCTAGCTTACATAATAATGTATGATAATGTCATTTTAATGATATGTGTGTTAATATTATTTGATTCACGTAAAATGTGAAATTTTTCCATGACGTCTATTTGGCAGAAAGTAAACTGTCTGATTGATGAGATATTGTCATTTTATAGATGGATTGTTTTGTATAATTTTGTCCAATGGGTGTTTCGAGGTTTCGCCTACAACTCATCTTGAATCATCAAGGGTTCATATCGGTCAGCTTTCATACCACACTCTATCGTGAGTGGAGCGTAGTCCGAAGGTCACGCGACCCCAGGCCTTGATATTTCATGATGCTACAATGAGGAACCTGCAGAACTACCGCCACTAGGTGGCGCTGTGAGCGGTTGGACCTTTTTTCGACGTCTCGTCCGTGTTGCACTACGTCAAGGACGTCATGACGCGACGTCATTACGTTGCTTTGCTCTGTTTTTGACGTCTTCGGTACCAACCGCTCTCAGCGCCGATCTGTCGGGATAAATTGTATTCGAAGAGAATTGTTTGTGGCTTTCAATGGATTATCAGTTGGATATTCATGAAAATAGAAACTCTTTGTTATGAATTGTGAATACTTGACATTCATCGATCAGGTATCATCCTTGATCACTTTGATTGCTAGATTGAAACATACACAATATTATCATACACAAGAACATGATTTTTAGCTGATACATTATCCTGTATTACCCGCTTATGAATAAAAAACATTCTTCAAGGAAAATGATTCTCGTTGAATCAGTTCTTAAAGTCCATGTTTGGCAAAGCGATGTTACCTGCAGGTTACGTGACATACTCCAGGGTGTTACAAAACACCTCCACGACAATAGCTCTTCCATTGTTCTCTGGTGGTGGGGATAATGTATTTTGTCATATTATACCCTGTGGTCGGTATTTTCTGGGATCTCGTAGCTGAGAGTTCTGGCGGAGAGAAGGGGCATCAAGAGAGTGTTGACATCCAATAACCACCTCTATGATTCAGACTCGATGACTGAACGTCAGTTTTGGTCAACAATCAAATAAATCGAACGTCAACTCTGGTCACGAGTTGGTTTCTCAACAGATTCAGAACCTCTCCCTTTTGACGCCCGTAAAAGTCGCATGGAATCAAAGTCCCAATGCTATTGTCCTAATCGATTAAACCTTTGTGGAGGATTATGTCGCTAACCCTGACCATAACCGTTGACAATACGTGGGTTTGTACTGAGCACAACAGTTCCTCGGATTCTCCACTGGTTCACCCAGCTAGTGCGCCTCCTAGGAAACGAGGCCCAAGAACATCACCCGCTGATATCTTAGGCTGGCTGTCCATTCACGCGATTTTCGAGCGGCAGACGCTTGAAAGCATTGTTTGTTTCTGCCGCGTTGGTCGTGGACAAAGGATGCGACATCGCGCGGCACGAAAATCGCGTGAATGGATTCTAAAGCTTAGCGCACATGTCCGACAAAACTCAATGCGTTAGGGGTGTCTGTTAATATCGACTGTCCTGGCTGAATGACGAGTCGACAGCGTTGGGTCAGTCGACTTTAAAAACACCCCTAACGGATCGAGTTTTGTCGGACATGTGCACTAAGGCTTAAGCGGGGTTCATTGGCACACGGATTTTGTCCGATTCAGGACCGTAAATGAAATGGTCCATGGACCATGTGCTCACCCATTTGGACATAATAGTGAAATGACAGAGAGAGGTACATGTCAGTTATGAGCAATCTGGATCAAGTCATTCCCAAGTTGCAGGACTAAACTGATTTTTGGGTTATGCCACCTGGTGGCCATATTGGATGTCCGATAGGGCCAAAACTTCACATACACATAAAGGTCATCTAGAGAGAGAGCCACATAGCACATTTGAGCGCTCTGGGGCAAGTCGTTCCTGAGTTATAGCACATTTGATGATTTTCGGGTTACGCCACCTGGCGACCATATTGGACGTTTAATCAGGCCGAAATTTGACGTGCTTGTAAAGGTCATCTAGAGGGAGGTAAATATCAAGTTTGAGCACTCTGGGTCAAGCCGTTCCTGAGTTACAGCACTTGGATTATTTTTCAAGTTACGCCACCTGGTGGCCATATTGGATGTCCGATTGGGCCGGAACTCGGTATTTTTGAAGGTACCCCTCTAATACACGTTTATGCAAGATATGAAGACGCTCGGTGAAATAATGAAGAACTGAGGCAGGTTCGTTACTTTTGTAGAACTTGGACCTCTGTGACCTTGAAAAGTAGGTCAAATCAAAAACCCATTATATATGTTATGTATCCTAATTAGATACACCTATGATAAAAATTTGGAGATGATCCAGTCATTAGTTCAGGAGGTATTGCACTTTTTGTTTTTGGTTTTGGCCACCTGGAGGCCAAGCGAAGAATCGAATCGGACCGAAACATGGTGTAATAGGTCATCTGACCTAGGGGTATATATGTACCAAGTTTCAGATCAATAGCTCCAGCGGTTACGAAACGTGCCCTGCTAACGGACGCCGAAGACGGACGACGACGACGACGGACACCGCATGACGACTATAGCTCACGGGTGAGCTAAAAATCTATCAATTGACTTTTGCGTTGTCGTATCCGGAAAACTAGGGGCAAACGGACTGAAAACGGACCGGATCCGTGCGTCAGTGAACCCTGCTTTAGCCTAAAGGTATCCCGATACATATGCTTTCGCGCCCAAATGTGAACGACTCGGCGACTTTGTGGTTAGTACGGTTGNGTAATTTCAATTTTTCAGAACGCGGAATTACTCATTTTTGGAAGCCTTCAAATTTTCTTATCAAGACACTCCTAGTTGACACATCTGGCTTGGTCAGCGGCCCATCTGTTTAATATCGAACTGCATCATAACACTTAGAATTTTCAGAATTTCAGGCAAGTTATGTTCCAAGAACTAAAATTTCAGATTGTGTAGCCCAAGATCATTTTACCAATGAGGAGGCTTATTTTCTTAAAGATAATATATCACGACTTCATTGTTTACATTCAGTGTTTGTAAACATTGATGTTTACATTATGTTATTTTGGGCTTTTGGGACATGTCAACCAACCAAATTGAATATTTTCAGTATCAAAAGAATTTCTAGAGGGGCACGCCACCAACAATCTACTCATAAGACAAAGAAAGACTGGACATAAACAAACAAAATGTAAATAAACAATGACTTTCGTGGCACGCGAAAATACCCGTGATACATTATCTTTAATAAGAAGCCACCAGTTGCTGTGGAAAACCTTGTTGTATTTGTTTGACGCAGTTCACAAAAGATGATCATCTTGACTCTCAGAGCCGTAACGTTATATTCCACTCATGATTTACTTCTACATGCATTAATATGCACAAGTAGGCCTAATAGTTTTACTGAAACACATGAATCAGCAAAAAAATGGGTCGGGGCGAATTATCCCAGGGGCGAATTATCCGGGGGCAAATTATCCAGGGGCAAGTTATCCTGTAACCATAAAAATCAATGGCCATTGAATAGTTTGTGGGATTGACGGGGTGCCAACACGCTGTGAACTGGTCAACTAGAAGGAATCCAATGAATTGACGCAGCCTGTTATGGGAATTGACCCTGCATGACAAACACGACCTTCATCCAAGACGGGGTTTCTTTACTCATTGTGAAAGAGAAATGACAACATTCAGCTTTCATTCACCACCACAACCATGTTAGGCGGGCGAATCCCCGCGAACTAGAATGAAATGGTCCATGGACCATGTGCCCACCCCTTTGGACAATAGTGTGACAGAGAGAGGTATGTACGTACAGTCATGGACATTAGTTTATCTACACCTGATACTTTGAATGTTCAAATACTACTGGGTCAATTTTAACACGGTTTGTTCCATATGAAAATATATCTTGTTCGTCATATTTCTGCATCAAAATTTTGGAAATTTGAAAATATCGTAATTAGGTAATAGCTCATCAGAAAAAACACTAAAAATCAAACTTTTTATTATGTAATATTTTTGTGATTTTTGTTGCAGATGTGATAGAGTGGAACTTTCTAAGGATTTTGTGCTTTGTTTCATCAAAATATGTTGTGTGGTTACTGAGATATTTGAGATTATCAAAATTTTGATATTTTGAGATTTTCATGTTTTGTAGGAAATTTTGGTGCCATTAGATCAAATAAAGCTAACCTCAGAATATGGATTTACAGAATTTTGGAACATTTTACCTTAACTGTGCAGAAATATTGCGTATTTTTCAAAGTATCAAAATGTTGATATTTTGAAGAAGATGCTTAACTTCTAACCAGTTTCGGCTGAACGTTCCAAAACTTCATACTTCGTGGTTTTTAGGTGAGCTCTCTCTACTGATCTCAAAATTTTGTGAAAAATTGAAAAATATCAAATTATCGAACTTTTGATAATCTCAAATATCTCAGCAACCACTCAACAGTTTTGATGAAACAAAGTCCATGATCCTTAGAAGGTTCCACTCTATCAAAACTGCAACAAAAGTCACCAAAAAATTACATAACAAAAATGTTGATTTTTAGGATTTTTTCTGGTGAGCTATTACGTAATTACGATATTTCCAAATTTTCAAAATTTTGATGCAGAAATATGACCAACAAGATGTACTTTCATATGGAACAAACCGTGTTGAAATCGGCCCAGAAATATTCAAAGTATCAGGTGTAGATAAACTAATGTCCATGACTGTACAATGGTCCACGGACCATTTCATTCCATTTCGCGGGGATTCGCCCGCCGAAGTCGTCACAGTGTGACAGGGGCTTCAGCTATTAGGCTCATATCAATGCGATCCCTCAATCATTGATGGGCTGGCAACTGATAACTAACGGAGTTTTGCTAAAATGTTGAGGTTCAGTGTGTTTTAGTTGCAGTACACGTCATTGTTAGATTCTCATGCCAACCGATCGGGCAATGAACACATCAAAATGCCTCTTATAAGAAGGTTGCCTGTAACGCCCCTTTAAATTATAAAAGCTGTAAATAGGTCTACATCAGCAAAGTAAGCTGCGACAAGCTTGGAAACTATTATAAAACATTTTGAATGCCTCTCGTCGAAAATGAGTTCCACCGATGCAGTATAGAAGGAAGTTAATGGTATTATTTATGTAACTGAGGAGGCCTGTTAATGTAAAAATGAAAATTACTGTATGTTCGAATTTAAGGAAAGTGGTTTCGTCCATAAAACCCACAACAACCAAAACGATACTAACAGGCAGAGTTAGCAGAATAAAAACTACACTGACTACAGTCAGCATGTAAGTAATACCCGTCAACTGAGATGACCTGCCATCCGAGACATCCCGAACATTCCCCAGCCTTCGCCGCGTCATTTGCCCCTTGATCAGCGTGGATACAATAGCAGAATTACAAGAAATGATTACAAGAAATGAGAGACCTGACTGCATCAAAAGATCGAGCCAACTCCAAACAACGTCATTGAAAAACAACTCGACTGAATCATTTAGGTCGAAACCACATTGACCGTCTTCTTGTATTTGGTAGAAGTACATCAAATGCGAATTTAACGCAAAGAGAATGATAAAAGGGGATGTGACAGCTACAAGAGCCGATCTCTTTGAACAAATTCTAGATGCCTTTAAAGGAGAGCAAACTGATATGCACCTTTCAACTGTCACGAACACAACGATCCAACTGGCAAAATGCAAAGTGAAGTACGTTGAGAACACGTGTATACCACAGATTGCAGACGCCAAGTGTCGTATTTCTACTCCGAACCAGGCCCTGATCCAATGTCTTAACAGTCCAGTCCATAACACAAAGGTGTCTGCTACAGCCAGTGTGATAAGTAACACCCTCGTCGATGACTTTCCGAACTTTCGTTTGAAGACCACGAGGATTGTCAAGGTGTTGAAGATAGTCCCTAATACGATGAGAAATGTTGGTACCCATTTCGAGAGCAGCGCAGAAAGGCGATATTCCCAGCGATCATTTAGGTCATCCTCATGATGAGATACTGAGGAAACCAGAATTAGTGAAGTCACGATTGGATTTTTGTCGAACGTTCCAGGAGGAGTGGTTATATATATATCACGATACTTAATAAAGCGCAGTATCCAACCAATATCTTGGTCGCTCAAAGCGCTGTACAAGAGAATTATATGGAGAAAGATAGTTATTCATCAAAGGCCTGAGTGAAGAGAAAGTGTTTCAGCTGCTTTTTGTAAATTTCGATGCTGGTGCAGTTACGGACCTGGTCTGGTAGCTTATTCCACAGATGAGGGGCACAAACAGAGAACGAACGGGAGCCGAAGGACTGAAGTCTAGCTTTTGGACAATGAAGGAGGAATTTGTTTGATGAGCGGAGGGTACGTGGGGTGGAATGCAGGGTCAGTAAGTCGCACAGATACCTAGGGGCCAGATCATGAAGACACTTGTAAGTGAGAAGAAGGACTTTATATTTCACACGATACTCAATCGGAAGCCAGTGTAATGATTTCAAGATGGGGGTGATTGACGTGCGTTTTCTTGCTTTGGTGATCAAGCGAGCTGCAGTGTTTTGAACCTTTTGTAATGGATGAATGGTAGAATGCGAGAGTCCGGACAGGAGGGAATTGCAGAAATCAAGACGAGATGTTACAAGGGCCTGGACATATAATCTGGTGGCATTGAATGATAAATATTTCCTAATCTTTCCAATGTTTCTAATATGGTAGTTAGTAGTCTGCACGCAGGTATTGATATGCTGCCGAAAAGAGAACTGATTATCGAACAACACTCCAAGGTTCCTGGCAGTCTCAGAGGAATAAATATCAGCGTCTATGATCCTTATTGATGGAAAGGTTATATCTTTGCTGAGACGTTGTGAACAGATGAATAGTGCCTCTGTTTTATCACCATTGCACATTAGGAAGTTGTCTACCAACCAGTCATTTAGGCTGCTGACACAGTCGGTTATCCTAGCACAGCTACGATCAAGTTCAGGAATGGTAAAGGAGATATACAACTGACTGTCATCCGCGTAAAGATGGTAAAGGATATCGAACGACTTGATAACAGAACCAACAGGACATGTATATACACAGAAAAGAATGGGGCCAAGAATGGACCCTTGTGGAACACCGTACTTCAACTGAGAAAGAGTGGACAGATTTCCATCAATGGTGACTTGCTGTGACCTTCCACGCAGATAAGAACTGAACCACTCTAAGGGAGTACCAGAGACACCTAGCATAGCAAGTCTTTCTATTAGTCTACCATGGTCCACTGTGTCGAATGCGGCACTTAGTGGTTGTAGTCATATGTCCCGCTTGAGCAGTCTTCATTGTGATTGGTTGGTGGTCATTCCGCTAATACCTATTTTTCACACAGCAAATCAATGAGCATGTGTTTGACATTATAGAATAATGATTGTAGTGGCCCTTCTGACCACTAGTGATTAAGGAAGACAATTCAAATGTCGTATAATAGCGATTTATTCATTATTGGAGAGGTCTACGGCGAAATGACTTCATTCACGGCAACATGATAACGGTGAACTAAAAAGGTATAAACATAGCGATCAGAAAAACACCAGGCGAGATAATACAAATTTCAAATCCGGCAAGTATGTGAAAGACTCACCAAAGTTTGGCCAGAAAAAAACCGACAATGTGCTTCGCAAGGACCGCGGCAGAAGTGATTTCCGATGTCCAAGCAACGACAGATATACTGAGAAATTACGTAATAGGGTTAAACCAATGCTACCAGACCGAATAGAACACTCAACAAATTACTAATATAGGGGAACAAATATTGTAAGAAGCTATTGAATGGAACTCACAATAATAATAATGATTTTCTAAAGCATAAAATCCATGTAAAACATGCTATAAACGCTGTATAAGTACAAAATGTAGTAGGAGTTAAGCGGGGAATCCACCATTGATTTTCTAGCTGATTTTGCGTTGCGACTCGCTTTGCAACTGGGTTGCGTTGCAACTGGGCACTCGATCGCCGTAGTGGACCAGCTAGACGTGATTTCCGCCAATGGAAAAGATGTGGTCAATTTCAGTTGGCAATCGGTCGGCGACCGGTGTCAGTTCCTTGTGTTCGTATTCAGGCGCGAGTCGCAGGTTGCAAAGCAAGTCGCAACGCAGAAAATCAGCAGTGGATTCCTAGCTTTACAGACGTTTAAAATACATGTATTAAAACATAGATGTACATTAAATAAAATTGTACAAAAAGTAAGGTCTTCAAAGCTCGCCTAAAGGCCAATTCATACTTCTGCGGCGACCCGCTTGAGGAACGGAAAATCAGGGGTAGCCACATAGAAACTCCGCTTAAGCCTAGGTCACAAATGCACCGGGCGCCGCACGATTTTCCCCACCCAGCGGCTTGCTGTGGATTTTTGAGACTGAAACTCAGATCTAAGCTGAATTATGCCGAAATCGCCTCAATGGATAAGCGGAAATTAAACTAGATCAAACTGGGCACCGTAGAAATTGGCCAAAATGTCTGTTTTTACTCGCCGTACGAGCCCCGGAGTGGATATGTGACCTAGGCTTTAGTGCTTCGACAGCCTATCGGTGTCAAAATGCATGGGAAAATGTACAGCACTATCGGGAGATGGGCTCCGCTAGCACTAGCGGAGTTTCTATGCGGCCACCCCTAGTCGACGCACCACCAACGGACATGGTTATGCAAGAAACGAATCGAGTCCGGAGAGCGCAGTGAACGCACTCAACTCGCTATTCACATTTCGCCCGGTCAGTTGTTGCGCGCGAACATTCCGTCAACGAATCTGTTTGGCTTGAATAGATTTGAACATTTTGCGCGTTGCGTGTCTCGTCTGTCGAATCCATTGCGCAAAATGAGGCTACACACCGGTAGCAGGTGAAGTATGAATTGATAAACGGAAGTGACTCGAGTAGGCCGAGTCAACACGCAGTGCGAGTTGAGCATGAACGGCGATGCGAAACGCAAAGCGCGCTTGCGCCGACCCCTTGCACAACGCGCAATGCGTAAAGTATGAACCAACCTTTAAAGGTTACCTGAGAAGCTTCCCAGCACTCAGCCTCTCTGGAAAGATGTTGGAGTAAAGATCATTTCAGTGAAAGTTGCATGAAAATTGGACCATTAATTACTAGTCTGGAAGATGAAGGCCGAATTTTCTTTTTCGCTAAACATTTTTAGTAGAAGCATACGACAGTGAAATTTATTTTTGCCACACATAGTCGGATTTAAATATGCCTGTTGACACCCTGATTTCGGACCGCTACCTTGTGAAAATGCTCGTTACCATGGTAACCACTCACAAAAATGCCGTTTTTTGTAAATCTCGATTATTACCTACTCACGAGTGATATTCACCCGGTTCAAATGTCTGTTAGTATATTATGTTAGGGCCTCTACCCATTAGAAGCATTATACAATAGCTGCGAGGTCAAGGTCAAGGTCAAAGGTCAAGGTGAACCTAAATTTTGTCATTTTTTTACCAAATTCAAAATGCATCATAGAAATCTTAATCACCCTGGCACGCTCGCATCTATCTGTGAGCAGTATTTTAAGATTTAAAAAATATCTTTAGTATCTATATTTTCATAATCAAGGCATAAGTGATACCAAAAGTCATGCGTGTCCGTTTTTCTGAAGCGAACAATGTTCTAATAAGAGTGTCAGATTTTGGGAATTTGACGTCATAAGGCTTTGACGTAACACTAGTTTACTGAATTGATTGATGATAGGATGCGAGTGTCACATTTCAGTCTAGGCTGTAAGGGGTAAAATCGTGCACATTGGTATACAATTTGGCACACTGGTGAAGTTTTTAATTCTGATTAATTTAAATACGGGTGACACGTGAAAAACGCCCCCTGGTGGGCGCCATCTAGATTTCCAAGATGGCCGCCATGTGTCTGCCTGGAAACAGGTTTTTGGCCATAACTTTTGT
>NMRB01000482.1:161778-181829 GCA_002633025.1 Notospermus geniculatus
ACCTACCAAATAAACTCATGTATCACAGGGACATTCCCAGTCCTATCCCAATCATATAATCATATAACTGCCGGATTTGCAATAAGTTGACTTCGACCAACCAACCAATTGGTGTAAAATTTGCAAAGAAAGCAAATCCCCGTCATGGGATAAAATCTATAAATATCCACTTTGTCTCAAGCCAGCCAAAACGCGCGCCCTGGGCGAGTCAAAACCTTCGTTGTTTGATTACCTAACACCATCCACCCTAATACAGTCACGGTTATGCAATGGATCTTTTGGTCAAACCAGTTCACTGCATGGGGATTTATATAAACCTGCGTGGGCGTTTTAATCTCCATTTATTATGCACGTGATTACCTTAACAGCTTAGTGTCGGCAATTACCGACAGTACACCTTCCAAACCCTAATTGCCGGCTCCTTCCATTGCCAAAAAATTAACCGGTGGAACGGATTTTCCACGTGCCCTATGTGGGTTGTCCCTAGCTCACACTACTCTACGGCGGGTTCTATGTGGACAGACCAAATGAACGTTTCCTTCCTTTATTAGGCCAATACCTGTACTTCCATACTTTTTATTCACCATTCGGCCCTGGGGCCTATCCCGTCCAGACAGGATTACCCTCCGTCATACAATCTGTACGGTCATCTGGGCGAACCCAGCATTCCGTTCAGCCCTAGGGTCTATCCCGTCCAGACAGGATTACCCACCGGCATATCTCTAAGGCCATCTGGGCGAACCCAGCATTCCTTCAGGCCTAGGGCCTATCCCGTCCAAACAGGATTACCCACCGGCATATCTCTAAGGCCATCCGGGCGAACCCAGCATTCCTTCAGCCCTAGGGCCTATCCTGTCCAGACAGGATTACCCACCGGCATATCCCTAAGGCCATCTGGGCGAACCCAGCATTCCTTCAGCCCTAGGGCCTATCCTGTCCAAACAGGATTACCCACCGGCTCACACGAGAAAAACCACGGCACACCTGCATCATCCCCCACACTGCGGAAGGCTTCCAATCACAGCACCTCTGCCTATTCCGTAAATAAACAGGCTGCCCAAGCATGCTAAAGTGTGACAATGTGATAGATAATGCAGTTGTTCCAACCACTGTGTGCAAGCACATAGTGGGGTTGGCTGGAAACCAACAGAGCCGAACAAACGGAGCGGTCAGGCCGCGTGCGTCCGTCCCGGCCGGATTTCCAAAACCAACTGAATGATAGGTAGGCAATCACGTGCACCTGACGTCACACCACTTCGGATACCGCAGTATACAACTTGTATCAATAAAGAATGCAGTCACGCACGCAAAATCCAAAGCTTTTGTCAATCACTGACAACAGAGCCGTGGAATTCTTGAATGCATGGTGAAATGGATCTCTATTCCATGAAACCACAATCCGTAAATAGCGCCTAGCACTGACGGCCTATTCAAATCCCCGTCACGAATGTCAGTCTTGACCAACATGTGACCACTACGTAGTGAAATGGGCGTTGCTAATCTTGAATTATGGATTGATGTTATAGAACCAACTCTACGGTATATAGGTCACAGTGGTATTCCATTACATGCCAAATGGAATTGAAGTATTTCATGGTTTCATCCACAAACGAAACTCATGCGACCCAAATGAATTCGCGTTCTTGTGCATGTGCAAACGACAAATCACCTCTTTCTACGTTCAGCTCTTCCGAGAACGCAATCGGGTGGCGAGAAGCAGTGACGCAATGCCAGCCTTTACAGGCCACGGTTAGTAATTATGCAGTTGGAACATTAGCCGTGGTTACACCTGTCTGAAGAGCCTTTTTTTGAAGCAAGGTGTGAAAGTATCCCAGGTCCTATAGTAAGTAGGGTCCGCGGGACCCTAACTCCTAGGATTCTAAGTCCTACGGACCCTAACTCTTAGGAATCTAAGTCCTACGGTCCTGGAAAACTAGGAACTGTAGTCCTAGGACCAAGATTCCTAGGAACCAATGTCCTAGGACTGTGCCTCCTTAGGAATAGAGGTCCAACATTCAGAAAAAGTGGTCCTTGGGGGGACTTCCGTTACGATAGAAATCTAGGATCCCAAGTCCTACTCAAAATTAAAGAAAACTTCAGGGTTGATATACATCTGCGAATGAAAAATATGTGCAGAATACTTTGAGTTATGCACATGATGTACATAACTCAAAGTATTCTGCACATATTTTTCATTCGCAGTGAGGTGCTGCAATTTGAAAACTTGCGCCAAGCACGACCTATGAAAATGGGGCCGTGATTTGGTCCCTGCGAGGATATAGTCATGACAAGATCACTCTCGGTAAAATGTCATGTAAAGTGCATAACTCCGGTTAGAGCGCACTATGGCTCTATTCCTCTCCGTAATCCTCGCCAGGCACATCGTTCACTTGCCCTTTCAGGCGTCGATACATCAGGTCCTCCCTCGGACCCGCTATTCCTAGGAATGCAAGTCCGCCGGACCTGCTTTCCTCAGAATGCAAGCCCGCCGGACCTGCTTTCCTCGGAATGCAAGCCCGCCGGACCTGCTTTCCTCGGAATGCAAGTCCGCCTGACATGCTTTTCTAGACATACAAGTCCACAGACCAACATTCCTCGAAATCAGAGTCCGACAGACCTACGACAAGAAATCAAAGTCCAAAAGACATGATCGAAGATGACAAGAAAAAAACAATTTTAAACAAAAAACAGTTGCCCGACAGGGAGTCGAACCCGCAGTATTTGCTTCATGTGCAGGTCCCCAACCACTACACCACGAGTGACCGGCTGACCGACGACCGAATATTTTAGCTATTTAAATGCATGTCTTATTAAAGAGCTATATAGATTCTATTGTGCATTTAATACAACAGGGGAAGGACTTCGGTTACGGCAGACTTTGATTTCTGTCACTGTTGTAAAAGAAATCTAAGTCCCCTAGTAATCAGAGTCCTATACCTTTTATATAGGATTGGTAACCCAGGAACGGAAGTCCGGGTAGGACAATGGTTCCTAAGGAATGGGGGCCCTCCGTGGGACCTTTGTTCCGGGCGGACCTGCATTTCTTTCACACCGGGTCTGAAATAAGCCCGGGCTTTTTGAGAATGTATGGGGCATGTATGGGACGAAAAGCCCGGGCTTTATTTAGACACGGCGATTAAAAGGTGTAAACGCAAAAAGCCCGGGCTCAGCCCGGACTTTTATTACATGTAAGTGCCCCCGGCATAATTGAGTGTGGCCCAACTGACCCCTCTACAAACATGACATCATGCCTATTGGACTGATCCTTGAATATGGGGTTCACAGCCAAGACCTCCGTAGGAAGATCTGTCTAGGCTATTCATTCGGACTACCTACATGTAAGCCCGGGACCTCCTTCAGGACAAAAGATTTAGGACGAGGAATTCCTGAACAAGAAACGGCGTTCGAACGCGAGTGGGTTTGTCACGTGGCTGCCTACTGACGTCACTCGCGTTCACGTTAGCCGTTCGCGTTCAGGATCTTAACCTCTCTATTGTCTCAGCGTTGAACGTGTTTTGTCGCACTTTTATAAATGTGTCCTCAGCAATCGTCTATTTTTTTTCTCTAAGCGTGGTACTTTCCTTTCAACGCCTGTCGGACGAGAGCCATGTAGTAAAACTAAACGCTGCATGCTCCCGTGGGATGGGATTGACCACCAGATTAACCAATCTCCATTGTGTTTATTTTATAGTTAGGGTCGTTTGAAGGGAGAGAGACATCCATTTAAGGCGGTAGTTTCAAAACCCGGAATTAGTAAATTTCCAGCAACGACAGGAAAGTGGATTATTCCAAACAACATTTAATTCACGACGAAATTTATCAAAGGAAACATTTCATGACTAAACTCCACCACTTATTCAAATATATTTAAGGAATCCGAGTGACATGAATGAAGCTTTTTGATGTGTTGCTATGTGTCTCATTCCCATAATCTGTGGCTTATCATAAGTAGGGTATAGTGGCTGAGGTCGGTCAATTAATTAGGACACGTAGAATCGTAGAATTCCTAGAAATTAATTCAGGAGGGGCTGAGCATTATTTCAGGAACATCACACATCAAGTGGGTGCCCGTTTGTAGAGTGAGGTGCGAACATGCCATGACTGCAGCTTCTAGGGTCAACGTGTCTAACTGGGCCTAACTGTTTTACCAAGTCCCTACTTCAAAATGAACCCTAGAAAAAGATAAGAGCATGTTGCGAACATCCAACGAATGAATGGTTTGAGTTCAATGAGCTGATAGCAGTGCTAACAGGGAGACTAATTTCTGAGTTAACTGCACTAAAGTAGTTTTTCACCGGTGACAGTGATTGCAAATTATCCAATACCACATTGACATCACAGGTAACCTGAAAAATCGGAAAAGCTGGCATTAAATTGAATACCCCTTTCGGGAATCTCTTAACCGAAAAATGCTCCCTCAGCAGAATACCCTCAAAAGTTCCGCATAACCATAGTCCCGATCTGGTTAGTTTTTAGCTCACCTGTCAATCTCGTACCCAGAGATTAGTTACGCTCGGCCGAGGTTGATGGTCGCTACACTAATCTCTGGAGACGGCTAGCCATTTTCACGCCTTATCCTGCAATTTTAACCGAGTTTTAACCACAAATGCACTGAAATGACTTGAGATGACTTGAGTATAAAATGTTACACACAAAAATTTCCTTAGGTTTTTTCGAGGGATCTGTTGTATTTATTGAGGAAAATCCACAGCACTACTTGGCGCACTGTATAAAGTTGGAGTGAAGCGGGACGTGCCGTGTGTAACGCACTTGCCTGCATTTTGGTCCCCGAAGCCACTCCCGCTAGGGCTTAGCCGTCTCCAGAGATTAGTGGAACGACCTACAACCTGGGCCCGAGCGTAACGAATCTCTGGGTACGAGATTGCTCACCTGTGGGTTATAGTCGTGGTTTCCGTCGTCCGTCGTCGTTAGCAGGGCACGTTTCCTAACGGCTGGGGATATTGATCGGAAACTGGTACATATATTATATACCCCCTAGGCCAGATGACACCAAGTTTCGGTCTGATTAGATCCTTGTTGGCCAAAACCAAAAACACAAAAACTGCAATAACTCCTGAACTAATGGCTGCATCATCCCCAAATTTGTACAGTTGTTTCAAATGAGGATACATAACAGAGTTTTGATTCGACGTACTTTTTAAGGTCAGAGAGGTCAAAGATCATATTGAATTTCATCGATAAAATTGACACTGTAGCGTAAACATCAAAACCGAAGAGCAACTAGTCGTTGATTCTGAATTACATGTACGCATGGGAACATCTCACTAGTCCGAAGGTTCACTAGTCCGAAGGTGCACTAGTCCGAAGGTTTACTAGTCCGAAGTGGTCAAGCACAGGGGAAGATGCCTATTGATTTTGAGCTCAGAGCGCAACAAAGGATTTCAAGATGGTGGCAAGAAAATTCGAGCCCAGTCAAATGACTGAAATTATGAGTCAATTCATTATACTTAATTTGACTTACTGTTTAACCTCTCTGTTAATGAAGTGGAATACCAATGTGGAGACGCATCGGACTTTGACTGTTTGAAGAACTCAAGATATCTGGGTAAAAAGAGTTGATTTGTTCACATTTCTTAAAGGAGATGAGCCACCGATCTGACCTAGATTATTTCACGTAAGGTGAAATGTTTTAGCGCCAAAGAGAAACCCACTCCCAACCAATCACAAGCCTCGATCGCAGGCAATGACGTCGACACCATCATAGTAGCGTAGCCTTATATGAATCGAACGTCTGCGACATCGGCGCCAAATAAATATAGGTCAATTTGTGGTCCATCTGCTTTAACCGTCAATTTCATGATAAAATCATAGGGATATAAAAAAAGATGTATACAAAATGTTTTAGAAAACATCTCCGACACTATGCAAAGTGGATGTCCACAGTTACTCAAGGGAGTAGGCGCTGATATTTGTAATGATCCACCACTTTCCCACTTAATTCTGACCCATCCAGTCGCCCCATCCCACCCGAATCCACTTTTAGCTCACAACACATCCGCTGCCGAACCCATCCAATTGACTAGTCAACTTTCGGACTAGTGGACCTTGGATTTAGTGGATCTTCGGGCTACTGAACCTTCCAACTTGTGGACCTTCGGACTACTGAACCTTCGAACTTGTGGACCTTCGGACTAGTGAACCTTCGGACCAGTGAACCTTAATTTTCGGACTACTGAACTTTCGGACTAGTGGACCTTCGGACTAGTGAACCTTCGGACTACTGAACCCTTCTCTCACTTCTTACCGCCCTCTTGCAGCTCCTCATTATCTTCTTCGCACTTGTGATATTCGGGGCAGATGCCCTGTCAGGTATCCCACCTGTATTGAACATTAACCGTACTTTTGGACAAAGTGCCCGACAAAGATGGTGGCCTACTTGTTCTCCCATGACGCCGTGACCATTCATTGTGCATGCTAACACTCTCAAACGCATCCCCTCAGACAATTATTTCACCTAAACTTTTTTGTGGTCTTTCCCACTTTACCAGTTCAGCCTGCCAGCGGCCACTGAATGGTATTAAACTCCTGACTCATATGGTGAGAACTGAACAGACCACCATCTTTGTTGGAAAGGTTGATATTGAACATTAAACAACAGTACTTTTGGCCAAAGGGCGTTTACTAGCGACATGTTCTCATATTCTGCAAACCAAAGATTATTATGACACGTACTTGTAAAGAACATTAAAAAATTGTCAATCAGAATGTCAGTCGCGCGTTTCCCGCAATTCTTCTTTTTAACGGTAAAAAATGGATGTTTTGATTATGCACTTATGGCTGATCAGGTCACGTCATCTCGGGAGTGCTGCTTTCTTTGTGTTAAGACCAACAATTGTCGATTTTTTTCGTATCGACCGGGCGTTTTCAAAAGTCACTGCCGTTTTGCCAGACAAAATATACTGAATTGCAACAAGGCAAGGACCGGAGGTGGAGTCATTTTATGGTTGAGGAAGGTGGATCCTGTAGCCTAGAAATAACATGTCAAGAAGGTTTCAGAGATTTCTGCTTGATGAGCATTTAACAATTTTCAAAAATATTAACTACTATACGTCATGTTGAGTTCAATGGGGGAAATGAAATAGCGACCTACAATTAGAGTAATACAAAGTGAACTGTACTATTATTTTTCGTTTGACTTTTACTCGTAACTGAATTTCAGATTACATTCTCGCCTGCAATGTTCTTCAAGTCGCTTAACTCATAGGAATCTTAGTTAGGTCGTTCCCCCAATCACATGCAGCAGTGGCAGCACCTAATGAGCGAAAAAGGTGAAGTCATTCCAGACGACACATCCACAATATAAATACGTACTAACCTTTCAACTGGATGGAATATTTGAAATCAAAGGCACTTTCATCAGAATTACCGCAAACTTGCTGTCTACTGCAAATGAAGGATCAAACTTAAAGGAGCCCGTATTGCCATTTTTTCTCGACAGCCGGCGCCACCATCGCCGTGCGTGCCACTTTCTAACCCCAGGAACTAATAACGTACATTTTGTAATGGTCTTTTGTTGTTCGAATTCCTGCCGCTAGGTGGCTCTCTCTATGTTGACAGTCAAAATACCGACAAGAGATCGCGTGCTCCTTTCACTGGTAGAAAAGGGGGGGGGGGCACTCGACATAGTAATAATAAACATGTCTCGAATAAACTTTTGCATACAATAAAAGGAGTTAATCATACCTGTTTTCCTTTTTTATCACCTCCTATAATCCATTATTTTCACTATCCGTCGGGACAGGATATCAGTATAGTGGTGGAGTTTCCATTGTCCTATTGTACCGTATACTACCATCAGAAACGCCAAGCTGTTGTAATGCTGGCGGAGCGTTCACACGTTTTATCTTCACCAGGTAATGTGTATGTTTACGTCTTGGACACGAGAAGGTTCATGTTTAAGTTAAAAAGCCACTTCAAAATACATGGTGCTCTTTACATCACAGGTGAAATTGGGAATGACGTCATTTGCCTTGGCATCGATTTGGCAAAATTTAATCAACTTGCTCGCGGTCTAACAAAAGTGCATGTATTCGATTTAAGTGGTAATTTTGTAAGAAAATTACTCATTCCATTTGAAAAAATCAGAAGGGGAGTCACGAATCACCGAAGAAAGTTTAAGGACCTTAGATTTACATCATGCAGTGACAACGCCTTTATCGAAGTATTGCAATTCAGGAAAAAAACAAAAGGAGGAAGCATAACGTTGATTTCTGATTTACATTGGTTCAAGATAAAAGATAGAGGGTTTGTTTTTAGCCTTGAATATGTAAAAGATTTGGGTAATAGACACATTTACAACAGAAATGACTTTGGTTATTACAATAATATTATCTTCATGTTGGACGTTCAATGTGACTTCAGAACAAATTTATACACATTTCAATTCCAACCTTTTACAATCACTTTGAGAGACAGACGAAAAATGTATGATGTAACAAATGTAACGGTCTTCAGAAATACTTGGTGCAAAAATGAAATGTCCCAGGCAGTAATTCTTACCAGCGATGTAGTAGATTTGATACAACATGACTCTACACTGTTATTTGATGCATCAAGTCTTGTCTTAGTCGTAAGAAAGGTATATAAGATGGCGTGGCATAGTGATTTGGAATTTAAAAGCCACAAGCAAAGGATATTGTGGTACACTTACACTTCTCTTAGAATCACGTGGTGTTCATGCATTTTTTGCGACAGATCACGGAGAGGTGATTTTTTGGCCCAGAAAGAGAAAAAGGGATTCTCCTCCTAAAGCATGGGTCGTCAAATATAACACGTAGTGTAATGTCATGTTTTGGCCGTTTTTCGACACTTACCATGAGTGAAAGATGAGACCTCATGGATGATCAATGAGGCTACAGGCTACACGAGTGCAAACATCCAACTGAATATGGCCCATCCTTCACGCCGTTAGGCCGACCCATGTTTGATGTTTTGAACAATGTTTGTAAGCACAGGAGCATGTACATGTACATGTACAGTCATGGACATAAATTTATCTACACCTGATACCTTGAATATTTCAAATACTACTGGGCCAATTTTAACACTGTTCATTCCATACGAAAGTACATCTTGTTGGTCATATTTCTGCATCAAAATTTTGGAAATTTGGAAATATCGTAATTGCATAACAGCTCATCAGAAAGGATTTTGGGCTTTGTTTCGTCAAAATATATCGACTGGTTGCTGAGATGTTTGCGAAAAACAAAATTTCGATAATTTGAAAATTTCCTATTTTTCACAAAATTTTGATATCAGTAGACAGAGCTCGCCTAAAAACGTAGCAGTATGAAGCCTTGTAACTTTTAGCATAAACTGGTTAGAAGTTAAGCATAGTTTTCAAAGTATCAACATTTTGATACTTTGCAAAAAAAATGTGCAATATTTCTGCCCATTTAACGCAAAAAAAAGTTCCAAAATTTTGTAAACCCATCTTCTGAGGTTAGATTTATCTAATGGCATAAAAATTTCCTGAAAAGCATGAAGATCTCAAATTATCAAAATTTTGATAATCTCAAATATCTCAGCAATCACACGACATATTTTGATGAAACAAATCCGAAAATCCTTGGATGTCTATCAAAACTGCAACAAAAATCACGAAAAGTTACATAATAAAAATGTTGATTTTTAAGATTATTATGTTTTTTTCTGATGAGCTATTACATAATTACGACATTTCCAAACTTTTGATGCAGAAATATGACCAACAAGATGTACTTTCATGTGGAACAAACCGTGTTAAAATTGGCCCAGTAGTATTCAAGGTAATATCAGGAGTAGATAAATTTGTGTCCATGACTGTACACGTACCCTAAATATTGGGCCGTTTCTAGAAGGTTGGCCTTTAGCTGTTGTTTGCAGGGTGGAACACAAAAGCTTAAAGTGGACCTTAGAGTTAAGGAGGCTTCTAGAATACGGACCATTGGTTTCGTTTCCAAAGGGCTACTACGCGGAACGGGGTCAGCCCTTACAGACTGTAATTATTACCTTGCAAGTGGCACAACCGAAAACACGGAACATCCTTCCTCAGGGAGATCGAAAACCTTCTCCAAATGCACCGTCCACGACGCACATGTAAACATTTTGCTCAAACTTTCTGACTATGCTGATTAAGAGCTTACACGTTGATTGTTGTTGAAAGTCGTGGGCGTTGAATTGGTAAATTCAGAAAACTTGATCGAAAATATAACAGTGTGAAACAGGCTTGGATCGGTCCTCCCACTGCAAGCACTGCATAAATAACGAGTAGGCTCCATTCTCGTTTTTGAGTAGGCTTTTTGAGTAGGTTTTTTAATTTGAGTAGGCTCCGTTCTCGTTTTGTCCAGGGCTAAATCTAGAACACTTTGCAATGTACACTTAATGGAAAAAAGTAAATGGACAGCAGTTTTTCTTGAATATCTCCAAACCGGTGGGGTACAGTAAATTGGTCCCAACATACGTAGTAGCAAATTCTTCTGGCCATCTAATGGTATCAACGTCGAATAAATCTGCTGAAATCCGCCTTTGACAGAAGGAATGTTGTAAAGACATGTTTTTCAATACTTCTTTATTTGCATGATTTGACTCAATTTTTTTATATTACTGTGTGTTCTACTCATCAAGGCCTTTCATAATATATCCTATATATTTTCAAGTATTCTATTTAGAAATGTGATTTTCGGGCTCTTTTATCAAAATTATTTTGCTCATGCTTGCAACACCTTTGACAGAGTCCCATGAAAGCAATGGTCATGGTGGTAGATAAACATCAATGGCCATTGAATAGTTTGGGGGATTGACAGGGTGCCAACAGGTTGTGAATTGGTCAGCTACCAGGAATCCAATGAAATGATGCAGCCTGTTATGGAAATTGACCGTGCATGGTTAACACGACCTTCAACCAACTTCATTCATTGTCAACGAAATATGACAACACTTAGCTTCCATTCACTTCCACAACACATAATAGTGCACAGGCCTGTGTCAAAGGTGTTGCAAGCGTGGGCAAAATAATTTTGATAAAAGTGCCCGAATTTCACATTTCTACAAAACTAGTTGGAATTATTGGATATATTATGAAAGGCCTCTATGTGTAGAACACAGTGATATAAATTTTTGAATGAAACCATGCAAATAAAAAAGTAGCGAAAAACATGCCTTTGCAAATTTCCTTCTGTCAAATGTGGCTTTCAGCGGAATTTTTCGACGCTGATACCATTAGATAGCCTGGAAAAGTTGCTACTATATATGTTGGAACCAATTTTCTGTACTCCATTGGTTCGGAGATATTCAAGAAAAACTCTGTCCATTTACTTTTTTTCATGGGTGTACACCGTTAAACAAAAGTAAATGCACAGCTAACAAATTAAATATTTCCAAAAATCTTCAGTGGATCAACCTTTGCTTTTTACGGCAATTATTTAGGGCCCCAAGAAACATTTTGAGACCAAAAATATCATGATCTTGCTTGAGTTTTTTTTACTCTCTCACATATCTGTGCCTCCGTAGGCGACATAATGCAATTTGCCACATTAACCCCGTCCTCATTTTGTCAGTAAAATAGAATGCTTCGGCTTCCTAGCCCTTCCTTCAATTCCTTTCTGCAACTAGTGGCACCGTCCTAACCTAGCAAAGATAACCATAACTAGGTCACGTGACCAACTTTTTTCACATGTTTAAATGATGAATGTACAAGAATTTGGTCAATATGTTAACCCATTCAGAACTTATGACCAAAACCTAAAAGTATTCATATCTCAGCAGCGCCACCTATTATTTTAGTTTTGCGCCAGGCGTTTTGTAGATACATCGTAGTCCTAATACAACGCGAAGGAATTTAAAAAAAAACCCATAGCGCTCAACTACAGTAAGAACCGATTTTCACGAAAGTGATCGCAGCGCCCCTTTTATCTTAATTCGTGCTGAGGCATGACGGGACATCCAATCAAATTCGACCTCATTAAAGTTTGTCTTGAGGGGGTATAAGGCCCTTAATTCACCTTTAACTGCCACCGGAAGTTTCATCGCATAACCGGAAGTTTCATCGAATAAAATAAAAGTGACNCGGGCTTCATTTGTGTTAGACGAGATTTGAACCAAGAGTTTGAACCACAATCGCATGTGGATTTTTGCCTGTCGTCTAAACGGCCCTATTAAGGGCCAATTCATACTTGCTCGCGGACCGTCAACCGCATGAAAAACTGATCACAGGTTTCCAAGGCGTGAATGTGCACACACATTGAAATTGATCATAGGCCCTAATCGGCGTAAAATCCGGACAGAGTATGAACCAGCCCTAACACAGAAGAAGTGACCAGAACGTTTTCATGCTCTAGGCATTTGCACAGACGATTGGTCATTTCTCGTAATATGCGTGCAACTCTCATAACTACCCTTGTCAGATCGTCGATCATACCAGGCCCTATTGTCTGGGTAAAAATCGACATCTCTTTTGGACTTAGAAAATTTCGGAATCAGTGCTGACTTTCGCGGCGGGGAATACGCGAGCCTACTGTATTTCCAAAAATCTTCAGTGGATCAACCTTTGCTTTTTACGGCAATTATTTAGGGCCCCAAGAAACATTTTGAGACCAAAAATATCATGATCTTGCTTGAGTTTTTTTTACTCTCTCACATATCTGTGCCTCCGTAGGCGACATAATGCAATTTGCCACATTAACCCCGTCCTCATTTTGTCAGTAAAATAGAATGCTTCGGCTTCCTAGCCCTTCCTTCAATTCCTTTCTGCAACTAGTGGCACCGTCCTAACCTAGCAAAGATAACCATAACTAGGTCACGTGACCAACTTTTTTCACATGTTTAAATGATGAATGTACAAGAATTTGGTCAATATGTTAACCCATTCAGAACTTATGACCAAAACCTAAAAGTATTCATATCTCAGCAGCGCCACCTATTATTTTAGTTTTGCGCCAGGCGTTTTGTAGATACATCGTAGTCCTAATACAACGCGAAGGAATTTAAAAAAAAACCCATAGCGCTCAACTACAGTAAGAACCGATTTTCACGAAAGTGATCGCAGCGCCCCTTTTATCTTAATTCGTGCTGAGGCATGACGGGACATCCAATCAAATTCGACCTCATTAAAGTTTGTCTTGAGGGGGTATAAGGCCCTTAATTCACCTTTAACTGCCACCGGAAGTTTCATCGCATAACCGGAAGTTTCATCGAATAAAATAAAAGTGACCTCAAACATAAATATAACTTTACACATAAATATCGGGTGGCCCCAAAAATGACCCCCTAAGGATTTTCCAATAAATTTAACAAATGCAAGACATGAAAATATATGGATATTTCCAATCTACTGTAAAAAATACAGCCCTAAATAAAAATAAAAATTACAAGTCAACAATTTTTATGCCGGACTGAAACAAATATCGGGAGGTGCAAAACCAATCACGTTGAAATGAAACATGGCGTATTTCATTAACCATCAAATAGAATATCCTAAAGTTTACCTGCATAAAAAAGGGGATTTCCTCTGTTTATTGTACAAATTTCAATTTTGTACTTTAAAGGGTTAGTGGGCTAGAGCAAAAAAATGATCAGGTACCGAAAACTGCCAATTCCCACACCTGCAGGTGCAGTGACAGTGCAATTTTCGGTACCAGATTCTATTTTCGCTGTAGCGGACTAGCCGTTCGTGGTATGAACGTGAAATTTGTACCATAGACGCAGAGAGTCCTATATTAGACTGGTACCCGGTCTTCTGGGCAGCTTGCATTCGAAGACCGGTGAAATCAAATGATCTTACGGCAGAATTCCGACGAGAATGACGTCATTCTACAAGCTCCAATAGCAAAATTGAGTCATGTTTACATTTTGACAAGATGGCGGCTCCCACAACTTGGGCATGATCATGATCATGATGATCTCGTAATCATGAGTAAATTTCAGGAAAAGATAGATTTTTGCTTGAGATCAAAGTTGGCTTCAGCTCAGGTGAATAAAAGAAGGCAAACAGCTTACTGCTGCCTAAAACCCATGCAAGCTAAATGCCTGAAACGGGGCAGTGAACGGTGATACAATTGCTATTTTGCCTACGGGGCTTCCCCGAGCTAAATATAGACCAGCAGGCGCCATCATGGTTTTATACATTTGCTTGCGTCTGTCCTAGTATTTTCAATCAGGACAGTGTTCGGTCTAGTCCTATAGATAATACAGGTGAAATTTCAGAAAATTCCGTCATATGGTTATGGAACATATGAAGTGTTTAAGTTCGATGTGATCCTGCATGACATTTATTTCACCCTGGCATCAAATTTTTGGACATATAATTTTGATTTTTTCTTCATGTCAAATCCATAAAATATTTAGTGCTGAAACCTTTACAATAGATGGACGATATCAATACATTTGCATGTCTAAAATATCAAGGGCCCAGCTTTTTATATTGTTGAAATTAATGCAAAATCCTTAGGGGGGTCATTTTTTGGGGCCACCCGATATATATATTTTGCAGATATAAATATTTTTTATAAATATTTGTTTTTTATATATATACTTTTTATTCTTGAACATAAATATTCTCTTCGATTAAATATTTTTCATTCATTCATGAATATATTTTTGGAACAAAAATATATTGTAGCATTAAATATTGCAACGAATATTTCCTAGGATATATTCGGGCAGTGAGGAAATGCTATGACTCTGAAACAGGTTTGATAGGCGAAGAGGTCAATGATGTTCTCTGAAAGGGTAAATTTTAATGAAATGGCTGTCGACAAAAAGTGGCAATATCGTGTTTATGCATACCAGAATAAAAGGATATTTCTCATGATAACTTCTTAGATTTAGGGGAAATTTTACATCGCACTATCGGGAGCATCGTGACGTCATCAACTCGATGGGTCTGATGGGCCAAAAAACAAACCGTATTGTTAACAATGTCCACGTAAGCGACCAAGAGTGGCTATTTGTTTGATTCTCCACCAGTGCTCGTCTGACTGTTAATTTTACCAATTCCCCGCCGTATTGGACGTATAAGTACGGATGCTGCTATAAAATTGCTTGTGCGTCTACCTGCACTCAGTGTTCAGAAATAAGGGTAGTGTACTGTTATGTAATGGGGGTAGTGTACTGTTAGTATAATTATACTGTTAGTTTAATTCCTCCAAGCTATATTTTCCCTTCAGCCTAGTCAAGCCTTACATTCACTATCGTCCTGTTTGGATGGGATACTTCATGTCTACATTTGGGTTTCAGCTCAGTCTGTTCTAGAGTTTCGGATTGTAAAGTTCCAGCCTGAAGACGACCCCGGTTGGGGTCGAAAATTCGCAAACACTCTGGAAATTGCCTTTTTATTTATCATATATTGTGTGTCAATTTTTGTGCTTTTCATCTCTTTAGTGTTCAGAAATACTGTTAAATTGATATTATTGACGTGAAATTTGCACGGTACTTACAATTTCACCATAACAGCAAGTGCCATTTCAGCGCGAATAAGGTACCAATTAGAGCAACACAGGTGCGTTCTCGAGACCGTTGACGAATACGTGCATATGTACATGTAGTCTTCGTACATAGGCCTGCATGTACAATGATGGACATAAGTAAATCGATCCAGTGGTTCTTTGTTTGTTTGCTGTAGACGTATACTTTGGGGTTGCAGCTCAGATACCAGGCTCTACAACATCTCATCAGTATACATGTGTATCAAAGAGAAAAATTCACGGAAAAACCATGAAAATATCATAAAAACGAGAATTTTGAACTCCTACGGTTTTGTTTTGCAAAAAAAGAAAACAATGCTGTCTATAGCTTGGCTATTTGTAATCCGAGAAGCCATGATTGTGGTGTAGTGGTTCGGGTCTCCGACTAGCGGTCAGAGGGTCCCGGTGTAAAAGAATCTAATGTCTCCCGATATGTGATGTCCCCAACAATACATTTACGGATTAAGCGGCATCATTGAATTGAACTCTAGAGAAACCAAGACCCTTAAAGCTGAACTGCATGCATAAAACCAGGGCCTCGCACGTTTTAAAAAACGCCCGCGCCACAGCGCGGGCAGTACCTGAAATAACTTGGGACATCCGCCATGTTTTAGTGGGACTCCAAACATGATAGAGTACCCAAGCATGTAGATGGCAGCACCAACAAGTGATCAACGCTGTAAGTGCATGTGCATGTAGGCCAACATATCAGAAAAGCGAAATACTGAAAAAGTATTCAAATGAAAAAAGGAAGAGCCCGGATCAGGATTCGAACCTCCAAGTATTGGCCTGGAAGGCCGGCGCGTTTTCTACTACACCAGCGGTTCGCTGGTTTATTCGTGCCCTTTTTCTAGGCGAAGTTATTGCGTATTGGAGTATAGTCGTCTCCAGGTTTCGCAAAGGAGTAAATGCCTATGTTAGCCTATTGTCCGTTCATCGAGTATTGATCATATGGCCGAGGTTACAGGAAAGCCACAATAGGGCCATGACACGTCAACATTCGGTGGCGAGGAATTTTTGTGAGGAGTCTTCCGCTTGTTTTGGTTTATGTCGGCTACTTTTGACTATCAGGATGTGTAAGGTGAGCATTCATAGTACTGTTTTCCGTCTTTTTTCATTTCGGCCTCGGTTCTCATATTTGCTAGACCTAAATCATTGTAAATTGGGGTGTTTTTGTTCGTCCCTTAGCTCAGTGTGTGCATGCATGTTCCGGAGGCCTATGGATAGGTGAAACATCTGGCAAGTGAATGCTGTAGGCTAATTTTTGAGTTTATGATAGTCGTGTCAGGCCTAGACGTATAACCAGCTTCTCTTATATTTGTTTTATTACAGCTCTTTCGCCTTTTCATGAGATGGGCGTGTACTGTCTGTATAGCCTGTACATACCGATGGCCTACATGGGCTTCTGGTATGTAGGCCTACATGCACATGTACATACAGCGTGACTTCCACTTGTTGATGGTCAGGACGCAAATAAGGTGCTGCCACCTACATGCTTGGGTACTCTATCATGTTTGGAGTCGCACTAAAACATGGCGGATGTCCCAGGTTATTTCAGACACTGCCCGCGCTGTGGCGCGGGTGTTTTTTTAAAACGTGAGAGGCCCTGGTTTTATGCATGCAGTTCAGCTTTAATCCTGTGACAAACAATGCAAGGGGACATCAGGAGGGTGGGGGCATTAGATTCTATCACACCGGGTTCGAATCCCACTGGGCTTGAGACTTTGGGCAAGTCTCTTTACCTCACCGGCCTCTGTCCACCCATGGGTACCGGTCGGAAATGCTCGGATTGTAGCGCTGAATGAGCAGCTCATCTGAGTTCAACTGAAAGGTTTCAGGATAGACTTGGGTTAAAGTGTAAAGTCGCGGATGACACCTCTACCGTTGTTGATATCATCAGACTATAGCCTAAACCCAAACTCAACTTTAACTTTTAACTTTAATCCATGTATTAAATTCAATTACAAGGATTATGTTCGCCAATCGCAGGGAAGTTTTTTATGTGGACTAAAGTCGTACGATCATTGCCTTCTTCATTTCTCTCGATTTATTACCTGTATTAAATCAGCCAATCACAACTTTTGCATAATTGCAACTGGATTGCCGGATTTAATCGTTGGCAAGTTGTTACACACAGTAGGCCTACAAAAGTCGGCCAATGATCAGGTATCATACAGAATTAGGTGTCTGCGATTGGCTGATTTAAAACATGGAGTCAAAAACATTTATTTTATTGGTGGATTGAGATACATGTATACGGTATGTAGAAATCAGTGAATTACATATTACTTGTAATAAATCGGATGTTTGTCAACTACG
The DNA here is from genome assembly GCA_002633025.1 of Notospermus geniculatus. Lineage (NCBI taxonomy): Eukaryota > Metazoa > Nemertea > Pilidiophora > Heteronemertea > Lineidae > Notospermus > Notospermus geniculatus. Next base: position 179,559 of record NMRB01000482.1, read on the forward strand.
ACCTTTAACACGCCTCAAATCAAATTTGCTGGTTAAAAAATACAAAATAAGATTTAATAGGACGGAAGAACGGCCTCTTCTTCAACGTCTTCGGAAAGGAAGTAGAGCTATTAGGTTATATTCTACAGTGTAATATTTTGCGAAGTGAGCAGGTACATGGATTTGCTCTGGGGATGGTATAGGTATTCAAACGACGACCACAGTACAAAAAAACAACTTCACTGGAGAGTCTGCACCTGTCCAAAGGTCAATAATTGACAATTCAAACTTGGGTGCCAATTTCGGCATTTGTGAGCAGCATTTCCGAGTATCCAATCAACAGCAAAACACCGACAGAGAGTTTCCGAATGAGTGCGGATATGACGTCATCAGGTATTATGCCAATCAGAAGATGGTGACACGTGGCTGGATTGGTCAGATAAATTGCCGGCCAGTCAGTGGATTTTATATCGCATTCTTTTGCTCTGCAAACGGGATTGCTCTATGTTTACATGTTTTTATATGTTCTACGTTGGAGGCTGCCATTGGACATAAAGATGGGTTATGTAAGTAGTAGCTTACAGTAATTTATTCAATTCGCATCTGTGCGATGCCTTGGTGAAAGTTGCCCTGCATGTAAAAACCGTGCCTTCGATGTTATTCCTTGGACGAAACTGAAGTAAGATTTTGTCGTCACTCTAACATTGCGATACCTCTTTCATCAAAACCTAGGCCTACAGAATATGCAGAATATCAGCTGAACGCCAGGCCCGTGGACCTTTGTTAAGGAATCGAGAGGTTTCCACATGATGTCTTTACATAGGCCTTTACTTCTTTAATTGTGAGTTTTTAAGGCGCGGCTCAACATCAGTTTTCTGTCGAAAGTTTGCTGTCAGATAGTAATTGTCCAAAGACTGTCCCGTGGAAGTTGTTCAGCTAATGACTGTATGACAGCAATAGATAACTGTTCGAAAGATTGCGTGATAGTCAATTTCTGTCGTGTGGAAGTGACCCCGATAGATTTTGTAAGCTAGTTATAAAAGTGTCAGGCAGACCTTTTATCGAATAGCACCTGCTCTATTTCGGAATAGAACTATCGTACAGATCAGTGCAAGCTGAACACGAGAAATGGCAGACGAAAGTCCTGTTGAAGTTGGCGAGGGGTTGGTTCAAAACCTGGCATTGGCATTGGCGGCATTGACACTGACAATAAAATGTGGTGGGAAATGATATACAGGGTGTATCAAAAATAACGCAACAGTTGGTATTTTCTCCAATATCTATAAATCTAGGACGGATATATATAGGTCATATTAATCCTGAGGATCTTAGCTTCAAATTGACACCATTCATGTTGGAATACCGTTACGCATGACTGATCTAGCACTGTTTAAACAAAATGGCCTAAAATTGCATTTGTTGCAGGGCGAGAATTCCTGTTGTTATTGACATTCTTTGCCTTATTCATTGCATAACATTCACAGACAATGCCCAGATGGTAGCGTAACTGTTGACACTCTTCCAATAAAGAACTCGACGACAGACAGATAACAAGAGGCCCATGGGCCTTGCGCTCAGCTGACTATGACTTGGCAACTCAAGAGGTTGACAGGGGAAAAGTGAGACAAGTACGAATATTTCACCTTTTAATGGCGAGCAAGCAAATATCGAAGATCTCAAGTTATGGGGCAGAATGTGAAATCCAAATTGGCCACCTGCTGGCCAAATTGGTTTTTGGAGTAGGCACACCTAAAATAGGTCAGTTCAAACTACACTTCACTACCTTTAGTTTGATACCAAACATGACTACCCTGGTTCAACTAGTCTTTAAGTAGGTCACTAGGTCATGGAAGTAGGTCAGTTCAAAGCTACACCCCATTACCTTTAGTTTGATACCAAACATGACTACCTTGGTCCAACTAGTCTTTAAGTAGGTCATTAGGCCATGGAAGTAGGTCAGTTCAAACCTACATTTCATTACCTTTAGTTTAATACCAAACCTGACTCCCTTGGCTCAACTAGTCTTTAAGTAGGTCATGGAAATAGGTCAGTCCAAACCTACACTTCATTACCTTTCACACCAGGTTTTAACTTGAAGAAAGTTGAGAAAAATTGCCCAGAGAAACTAATGCTTGGAAGTTGTTCTCTATGGCTTACTAGTATCAACCATGAAAACCGTTTAAAAATTCTAAAGCAAATTTTTGAAAAAAATCAACTTTTTGTTCAATTTCACAAATTGACGTCATTGGATTAAAAAAAACAATGCAATTTCATGATATTCATGGGACATTT
>NMRB01000482.1:185219-195275 GCA_002633025.1 Notospermus geniculatus
GGCTATGTCATGACCACTGGGCTGTTAGCTGGGAAGAACGTTCATCAATCTCATGATGAAGATTTCCAACAGCCAGTTGGCAAAGTCAAAAGTAACACAACCCCTCGAGTTGGCGCGGAAAGCGTCAGGCCCACTGCAACCGGCTAGGCGTAATTAGGGTCGGGGGAACTGATTTCTGCCATTCTTCTCTGTATCCACTCGATAAACCTACGCTGGCACCCCTTGTAAGACGATAAATCTGAGCTGGTGGCCATGACATGTCATCATCGCCTGGCCAAGAACGAGACCGATAACTGTCAGGGCGGCGGGGTGGGGGCAGCGCTTGTTCCCGAGTTCCAAAAACACCGCCCTAGGGTATTGCAATGATTTTCACCCCCTTCGTGGAGTTTTTAAAAGAATTCCGCCGTTTTCAATTACAGTGGTATGGTAGGTGGCCCATTGGGTATTTTGACCACCCCTTCCCGGGAGTTTTTGGGGTATCAGGATATTTGCCGCCAAACATCTGCCACCCGGTCTTGTGCCCCCGGACATCTGCCCCTTAGGGCATCTGCCCCCTAGGGCATCTGCCCCCCGACATCTGCCCTCTTTGGACAGCTGCTCCCTTAGGACACCTGCCCCCGGGCATCTGACCCCTTAGGACATCTGCTCCCTTAGGACATCTGCCCCCTTAGGACATCTGCCGACCTAGTACATCTGCCCCCTGGGAAACAATGGGCTCAGTCTTCTAAATGATGTTGAAGAACTAATAAGCTCCTGAATTTTACTTCATTTTTCTTAAAAAACACAGTAAGAATTTTAATCAGGGTTTACAGTAGGCGTGCCAGATCAGTAACTGGCTTTGTAAATTACTGTACGAAGTTTGATTTGGGTATTAAAACTGAAATCAATTAATCAGCCGACGATTTTCAGCAAAATAGCACTTAGGATACAACAGAAGCCATTTTTCCTAGTACCGGCCATAATTACCATGTATATATCTCAAAATTACTTTTTTTGAAATTGTCCCTTCAATGCGTTTTTTTAGAAATGCAGTAACATTGTTTCATTCAGATTGATAAAATTGAGATCAGAATCAGGGGTCTTGCCGGCCATTCAAGTGTCATATTCAGGACCATGTTACTAATTCAGAAGTTGAAATTGTGGGCTATTCCTCTGAGAAATGTATTTTCGAATTGGCCTCCTGGGACCTAATTCACAAAGCCTCCGTAACTTTAAGGCCACGCAAATCCTTTGTCAGGCTGATAGTGAACAATAGGTTATCCGCAAATGGACAATAGTTTATGCACTCCCGAAAGTTACGAGAGCTTCGTGAATAAGGTCCCTGATGGCAAAATTCGGCGAATTTTGAATAAACATTACCTGACGATAGACGTTTTGGGTGAGATGGTAGAAACAGCTACTTCTATGCCGGGGAACACGGTGACGTGTGCGTTCATGGCTGCGCTCTCAAAGTCGATCAACACTTCCTCTGGTTGGAGCCCATTCTCAGCCACAGCCGAAACTTCTTGCAGAACACGCTCATGAGTATCATGACGCTTGTTGGTCACCAATGCAAACGTCTGGCGCAAAACTAAAATAATAGTTGGCGCTCTGCGCTGTGTTTTTGGTCATAAGTTCTGAATGGGTTAACAAATTGATATAATTCTTGTACATTCATCATGTACCACATGTCTGTGCATGCTCATCAGACCATCTCTCGAAAATTCAAACGAGAAACGGTCTGAGCATGAATTGAATTGAATGGGGATCCTAGCTCGATAGAGAGCAGCACACCGAAACCCGGTCCTAATACAACAGACGCCTTTTGTATGGGAAATTGATCAGGACCGGGATGTCAGTTTCATTTCAATAGTTTTAACCACTAGTGACACCTATTGAGGCAGTGAGATAGGATCCCCATTGAATTGAATTGAAGTGAAAGAAGGAAGGCCTATAAAGTCCAAGCATTCTATTTTACTGACAAAATGGGGGAAGGGGGTTAATGCGGCAAATTGTATTATGTGAGGATGGACAGACATGTGGACATGATGAATGTACAAGAATTAGGTCAATACGTGTATGTTAACCAAGTCAGAACGTATGACCAAAAAAAGCCGGTAAAAGTATTAATATCTTAGCAGCGCCACCTATTATTTTAGTTTTTGTGCCAGACCTTTTGTCGATATGTATCCTCGTACATCCTCGTACTAATGCACTGCGAAGGAATGTAAAAAATAACCCATAGGGCTAAAATACAGTTAAAACCGATTTTCACGAAAGCGATCGCAGCGCCCCTTTTTATCTGAAATCGTGTTGAGGCATGATAACACATTACCATGCACCAACATCCAATCAAGTTCGACCTCATTAAAAGGGCATGTTCTTTTTCGGAACATTTTTCCCAACTCATTTTTCATTTAGTTGCAGGTGTTCGATTTTCATGATAACTTCAGGTATAATATTTTATAATGTGAACTACATAATCATGAAAGAAAAATGTGACATTAGTTTCATTAATTAGGAAAACAAAGAGCATTTGCAAAATGTCTGAAATCAGCATGAAAGCAGTGAAATTATTCCCTAATGTTTGTTGTACTGGGAGAGTAATGGTATTATTTATCATTCATCATAAAATCATTACTGAACATATTGGTTTTGCTGAAATATTTGCATAAAATCTGTGATTTTCTTCATTTCTGCACCCCTATTTATGTGGGGGGAGAACAGAACAGCACATCTAGGCCTGTCTGATTTGAATGGAATGCTGTAGTAAAGATTATGATCAATATCAGTTACAACATGTATAATCAACCATGACATGTGGGTAGGCTTATGTGATCGGTGGGACGTCAAATTCAAGTTTCCCTTTTATGACCTTATGCAATACCAACAAACCACTTCACTGATATTGACAATAATCTTTACCACAGCATTCCATTCAAATCTGTCAGGCCTAGATGTGCTGTTCTGTTCTCCCCCCACATAAATAGGGGTCCAGAAATGAAGAAAGTCACACATTTTTTTTGCAAATATTTCAGCAAAACCAATATGTTTAGTAATGACTTCATGATGAATGGTAAATAACACCATTACTCTCCCAGTACAACAAACATTAGGGAATAATTTCACTGCTTTCATGCTGATTTCGGACATTTTGCAAATGCTCTTTGTTTTCCTAATTAATGAAACTAATGTCACTTTTTTCTTTCATGATTATGTAGTTCACATTATAAAATATTATACCTGAAGTTATCATCAAAATCAAACACCTGCAACTAAATGAAAAATTAGTTGGGAAAAATGTTCCGAAAAAGAACATGCCCTTTGCCTGGATACGGGTGTGTGTATACTCTCTTTTACACATTGAGAGGTCAGTCCTGGAAAACTACTGACGGTGTGCATGAATTATGATTGACAGGTCATGTGGATAAATTCCGATCTTCTATTGACCGTGACTGTGGTAGGAGTGCTCTAAACTACTTGAGGTGTGCAGAAATGCGATTCCCCTCACAAATCCAAAGCCAACAGACCATACACTGTGACGAGGGGTGTTGATCTTTTCTGAAATCCAAATGCATGTCATTTTCAGGTTTGTTTTCCTAATACCAGACAGGCATTTCATGTTATGATCGTTCCCCTTCTGAACCAGGAAACTGAACCTGAAAATGGCAGTAAGATCTACATTTCACACAATAGTATTTGGCCTGCCTGTTGGCTTTTTTGGGTCTGTGGGGTAATTACGCATTTCTACACACCTCAGAAAGTTCCTACCACAATCTTGGCCAATAGAAGATCTGAATTTATCCACATGACCTGTCAGTTATAATTCCTGTACACCATCGGTAGTTTTCCAGGACTGACCTCTTAATGTGTAAAAGAGAGTATATAAGCCTAAATCACCTTTAACTGCCAGTCCTGAGAAGGGGTCGCTGATAAGGAACATACAGTGGGGGTCTAATAAGGAACATGCACAGCCATATGTTGCCCGGGCGCCAATCAGGACCAATCAGTTTGGGGATACCAACTCGTACGGTTAGACGGAGTTCGTTCCAGCGCGAGCAGTACCAACTCGTTTGGCACACTGACCCATCTCCCAATAGAGGGCTCCGATGATTGAACATAAATATTTCGTCTTGAATGGAAAAACTGTTCTTCTGGATGTCATATCTATTTGCATGTGATAATTTTCTGTGTGTTAAACTGTGTCATTGGACAAATATTTTACTGAATAAAACAATTATACAATATGAACCTAAATTTTTATGCATTGAATATTTATGTGGGATAAAAATATTTGTGCGAGATTTTTTTGTGTGTGAATTTTTTTATTGAATACAAAAAATATACAATAAAAAAATTGTTGAACAGATATTATATATCTGACAACAAGGAAGTGGTATGGTACACGTTCTGTCAATACAACTGTTGGTTCACTAGAGTGACCATTATTTTCATCCTTGATTTTCTGTCACGGTTAATGTTCGCGGATTTTCTCAGCTGTGGTATAACCTTTTGAGCTGAAATTTGTAGGGTATGATTTTTGTATAATAAACCCGTGTCTGCGTGGTATTTGGCAAATATTGTGGCCTATTTTTTTAGATATTAGCAATTTGAGAGCTTGGAAGAGGCTATTTTTGGCCGTTTCCGCTCTAATTTCTGAAGAAGATATTTCATTCCCTTGATATGTAAATATAACAATATACAATTGATAACAAAGCTTCTTTTCGTTGATCACGCCGAAATAACAAGTATTTGTCATCATTTGGGAGAAAAACTACCTTGAAGCACATGCGTACGAGGGTATGGCAGCTACGCCATTTTTTGTCGTTANCCCCCCCCCCCCCCCCCCGGTGATTTATGGAGAACGGCCGTTCACGTCGTTATTTTGAATTTTCCGTTCCTTCCATAATCGTCTCATTGTGCATTTAAAACTACGGATGATAGTCAGGTCCACGGTTTTTACCAGGGAGGGACACCTTGCTGGTATCAGCCCAATGAACCCCGGAGCATCATCTACATGGTCGCGACCTTGCAAGTTACCAGGGGGCTGTTGTTCAGATGGGATGATATCAACAGCTTGGGAGAGAATAACTAACATTGACTAAGGAAGCAAACCATACAGCATGGAGAGTTAGTGGGCTCATTGGCAACCAGCCTCGAAATCCGCCTTATTGAAATGAGGTGGACTTTAAAGTTGATTCCGAAAAGGAAGATGATCTGCATTTTATTGAAGATGATGTAGATGAGTAAGATGTAAACAGTTGTATTGACAGAATGTGTACCATACCACTTCCTTGTTGTCAGAGGGTTAATGCTAGCTAATAGGGCCTAAAGCCAAGTTTTGCAATCAATGCCAGTTAGTATGTCAGTTTTCCCCTGGTTATGTCACCGTCACGGTCACACTGGGCCTACTTCCCTGATAAAACTTACGAACAATGCAACTGATCTGTATTGGCCTAGAACCTGTACATGTATAATGATGAATATAGGCCTATTTTGATCTCCTGGTGGTGGCCAGCAAATGCAATCTATACAGTATATCGTTTATTGAATATCGCAACGTACGTTTGGCTTGCCATCGTCAGACACAAAATCCAAAATCTTCTTTAGTTTTCTATTGCTGTCATACAGTCACTAGTTTTAACAACTTCCACGGGATAGTCATTGGACAGTTAGGGAGGTTTAGAAATCACACGACAACGTTGTTTTTCATACTATCCATTAAGCAGATTTTATATTGTATTTTCGGTACAAAAATAACGTTCTCGTTAACGTTTACGTTTGCCGTTTGATTTCTGAACCTCCGTACCACCTAACAGCAAACTTCCGAATCCGACAAAAAATTGTCATGTGGAGCCGCGCCTCATCCAAACTACCTTGTGCTCATCGGAGGCATATGCCACGTTCTGTGTTGCTGTTTTCATACAAATACAGAGAGGAATGTTAGATGTACAGGCATTGACTGATGTTTATCTACACTTTGTATCTTGAATATTTCAAAGACCACCGAACCAAATTTGATGCGGTTTGTTGCATATGAAAGGAAAACTTGTTGGTCACATTTCTGCATCAAAATTTAGGAAATTTCGAAATATCAAAATTATGTAATTGCTTGTCAGAAAAAATCTTGAAAATCAACACCTTTTATTTTGTGATCATATTTTTATTTTTATAGTGTTTCTGACAGAATGGAAGTTTCTAAGGACTTTCCCGGTGCTGGTTTCATCAAAATCTGTCGACTGGTTGCTGAGATATTTGAGATTATCAATATTTTGAGATTTTCACGATTTTTCACCAAATTTTGGTGTCAGTAGATAGAGCTGACCTCAAATCATAAAATTATGGAAATTTGGGATGATTCGCATAAACTGGTTAGAATTTACACACATTTTTCAAAATATCAACATTTTGATATTACGATATTTCTCCACAGTTAACCCCAAAAAGTTTCAAAATAACTTAAACCTGTTATCTGATGTTAGCTTTATCCAATGGTATGAAAATTTCATGAAAAACGCGAAAATCTCAAAATATCAAAATTTTGATAATCTCAAATATCTCAGTAACCACTCGATAGATTTTGATGAAACTAGCACCACAATCCTTAGAAACTTCCCTTCTATCAGAACTGCTACAAAAATGAAAATATAATCACAAAATAAAAGGTGTTGATTTTCGAGATTTTTTCTGACAAGCAATTACATAATTTTGATATTTCGAAATTTCTAAAATTTTGATGCAGAAATGTGACCAACAAGTTTTCCTTCCATATGCAACAAACCGCATCAAAATTGGTTCGGTGGTCTTTGAAATATTCAAGATACAAAGTGTAGATAAACATCAGTCAATGCCTGTACATGTAAATGGATGTAAATATATCGAAAGCTAGCTTCAAATGGAAGTCAACATGTCACAACGCCCAATTCGACCGCGGACGAAATTCCTATTTAGCATTTACGTTTGTTTTTGTCTTATCATTTCAGATTATTTACCAGTCATCCTTAATTCTTATGGTGTCTCTTGTGCTTATCCACACTTTCACCTCGCAGACGGATGCCCTTTATGATAGGGACAGACATGACTGGTACCGGGCCCGCGGTCGAGATACACGTTCCAGGTCGCAGACGGGTAAAGTGCCACGGTGTTCCCGTTTCCCTCTGTTTTCCTTCATTGGGCATGTTGGGGAAAACAATGAAAAGAGAGTGTTCCCTGTTTAAATGCTGTAGCTGGAGTGAACATCCTGGGGCCATATGCATAAAACAACTTAAGTATAAAAATCCCAAGGGATTTCTTAGGCCACCACTAAAGTGGGTATCTTAGTTTAAGGGAGATGCAGGAAGCTACATGTACTTTGGAATAGTAAAAGCCTCAAACTCACCCTGGAATAGTAAACGCCTCAAACTCACCCTTAACTTTAAGTGTGGTCACTGTTCCCTTAACTGACTCCTTAACTTCACAGTTGTGGTAGGCACAGGTTGGAATATGTTATCCATGCTGTTTTTTAATGCATGCTGGCCAAACAGGCCGGTGAAATTATCTGCTAGACCAGGTAGGACAACATTGAACTGTGCCAAGGATTTTTATTTGAGAGACCATGTATCCTCTTTCTGTCCTACCAATCTGGTAACCTCTTTTTTTTCTTTTCCCCTTTAACAGCCATTTTACACAGTTCCTAACATACTCAAAAGTGCATTACAGCATTGCCTGCAGTCATGTTCATGTACATGCAGCCTACATTTGAGAAACCTTTCTTAAGTATAACACTTAAGAAATCTGGGAAACCCATTGAATATTGAAATTTCATTGCCTGACAGCACAATTCCTGGAAATACTTTAGTTAAGGGTTGCCCTTAGCTGAGTGTGCCCTTAATTTGTTTTATGTATACATCTTAAGAATGGCACTTGGTAAAGTGAAATTCTTACACTTTAAGGGCAAGTTCTTCACTTAACTTAAGGAAGTTTTATGCATACATGTATGGCCCCTGATCTTTGCCTTGATCAGTCTCGTAGTATGCGTCATCATGTACAGTCTTGTTAAAAATTAAAAATACAACTAATATCTCAGCTAGTATCGAAGGTTTCAACCTCAACTTGTGTTATGTTATGCCCTATAATGTTGTTAAAAGGATCACATACGAAATTGAGGGTTTGTGACAAAATATCACGAAAATATCAATATTAAAAAACTCATTTTTCAAAATTCGGAATTTTCAATTGAAAATCACCGTGATATCATTCACCAGTCGATCCTATGAATTCCTGTGAAGAAACTTTTTAAAAATCGTTTCTCGTTTTCCAGATATGTCAAAATATCATCAGTTTTTATGAATTTGATATTTTGCAAAATTCGACAGTTTCCATATTTTTCCCTCGTCAACAGTCACTCATCATGATAACATAACAGTTCATGCTGATTATTCCATCATTTTTACACCAATAGATGGGGAATTTAACGAAAGTCTCAAAATGCCCCAAAAATATGGCATATTTTTCTGATGATATTTTGATATATCTTGAAAACGACAAGAGATTTTTCGAAAGTTTTTAAACAGAATTTCTTAGAAATCATCAGGGAAAAATATCACGCTAATTTTGAAATGAAAAATGGTGATTCTAAAAATTGTGTTTTTTCTTGATATTTTGAAATTCTAATATTTTCATGATAATTTGCCACAAATCCTAAATTTTGTATGTCATCAGTTAGACAACATATTTTTGTGTATAAAAATGGCAATCTTTCCCACAAATGACCATTGGCATCTCGGCAGAATAGAAAACATCACTGTCTTTTTATTTTTTAACGAGACTGTACTTGCTCGCGCAAGGGTGTGGCCTGGGGCAGATCACTCTCGAAATAATCGAATAAAGAAGAGAATTTCGCAAACATCACTTGATTATTCAACTCTATACAATTCACCTCTTTCCTTCATCGCAATTTCACCACCCTGCGGTCAAGTTTATTTGGTGTGTTTTACTCTTTCCTGCATAACCTTCTCCGCACGATGCGCACGTGGCGTGACGTTTTCGTGATCTGCAACTCGCACAAGTAACCACGCTTAAAGGTACACTCTCACTGAAATTATGTAGAAGCGCGCAGTAATAAATGCCATGGTCTCTCTAGCTGTCTAATGTATGGAAACATAGGTATATGGGGAACACTAGAAAACGTTACACAGGTCTGATAGAATCTAATGCCCCCGTCTTTCTTATGTCCCCATGCATTGTTTGTCAAGGATTAAGGGTCTTGGTCTCCCTAGAGTGCTACTCAATAGTGCCGCGTGATCCGTAAATGCGTTGTTGGGGGACATCACATATCGGGGGACATTACATTCTATTACACCGGCTTTTAAACCTCCGCGCACTAATTGTCCGAATTCCGGTGAGATTTTCTGATGAACCCATTTTGTATGGACGCAGCGTGAAACGCACTAGTCACTGGCAACCATGAAATTGTCCATGAAGGGAGTTCGTATTAGAATATTGATTACGCGCCATGATGCGAGACGTTTTTTAATACCGTTTACTGTCCATGAAGTGATATTTTATTTTGATATTGTTTACATGTACCTGAAGGGGAAACACGGTGAAACAGCTGTCAGATGTAGGGCCTACAATGTATTCAATCACCGTATGGTTTCGTTCTAAAAATAAAGTGAAGTAGGCCTAAGGGTATTCGATGTTTAAATCTTGATGTCACACGGAAAGCCTTTGCATAGACAAGCTGCTTAATATAGGTTAGGCATTATCTCATCCCATGAATGTCCATCCTGTTAGGCAAGTGTTAGGCAATGACGTAAGCAGATGGCCTAATGCAAAGATGGACAAATCGCCTAATGCAAAAAAATTTGGCACAATGTAGGCATTTTGCCCAATCGTTACATTAGGCGATTTGCCTAAGGCATTGCTTACGGAACATTAGGCAAATAATGCCTAACATAATAGGCATTCTTGGGATGAGATGATGCCTAACCTACATGTATAATTAGGCAGCTTGCCTATGCAAAGCGGGCTTGCATTGCATTCAGCTTTATTACCGATAAAATTCCGGATGGGTTTAATTACTGTACATGTATATCG
>NMRB01000482.1:205277-215580 GCA_002633025.1 Notospermus geniculatus
AGTGTAGGTTTGAACTGACCTACTTCCATGACCTAGTGACCTACTTAAAGACTAGTTGAACCAAGGTAGTCATGTTTGGTATCAAACTAAAGGTAATGAAGTGTAGGTTTGAAGTGACCTACTTCCATGACCTACTGACCTACTTAAAGACCAGTTGAGCCAAGGTAGTCATGTTTGGTATCAAACTAAAGAAATGAAATGTAATAAATGACAGGTGGCGATCATGGATGGGGCATTCTGTTCCATAACTGGAGAACTGCTTCATCAATCAAATTCACATGTCAGCTGAGCGCATCGCCCTTGGGCGACTTGTTTACTTGGTCGAATCGATTACACATAATCGGTAGGCTGGCTTAGTCTCCTGCCCATGATGTCACTTTCCAACCATGCTGGTACGGCTACTGCCTGGCCTCCGTCTACGCCGCGCCATCTGACAGTGGCCAGGGAACCAGGCTAAAAACGAAACAAGTAGACATATTCTGCGCCAAAGATTTTTAACAAAGGAACACTTTTTATGCCCCCACCGAAATTGTTATCGCCCCAGTCGTCCGTATCTGTAAAAGTTTGCTTTATGGATAATTAAAGCAAATAGCTGGCGGGTTTTTTTATTCAATTGGGGCGCCATGACAGTTGGTCCTCAATATCAAGCGCCATTGTGGAAAAAGGTGAAAGAAGGATTTTAGTTTAATGGGAAATGCATCAGACAGCCAAACTTCGGAGGCGTATTCTACAAAATCTGCCGCTTCAAAATCAATGTGAATTGTACAAAATGTACAGTTTGACCGACTGAATTTGAAAATGTCATTAATCCATTTCAACAAATTTTTAAAGGAACCTCGTCCCCAGGTGTACGTTCGCATATTTGGACAGGTTTTGCATATGACTGGGACACGGCTTTGCCTGGAGGCTAGATTCACTCGCTATGAGAGGGCCGCTCAAAAATCAAAACGAACCCCGCGAGCAATTTGCTTTAAGGAAAACCAATGGACGCATGGAAATCCTCATCTGGTGGTTGTTTGCCCTTAATGAGAGAACGATTCCTTTCCACTGAGGGCGCCACTGCTCATCTTCTTGATTAGTGACCCTCCACAGCAAAACCAGTCGCATGTCGCTCTTAGCTTGGCATGTTGACATCAAATGTTTGTCAGTTTCAATATTGGTTTGTCTGAAACAATCTATTTCTTCCATTCTCTCCTGGTGACATCTCTGTTCGTTGAGGCTCACCTTCTGAGCGACATGCCACTGGTTTTGCTGTGGAGGGTCACATTTTCGTTTTGCGGAGATCCGGACCGAAAGCATGTGCATATCAAAACAAAAGTTTGGTGGTATGTTGCCCTTGACAATAGAAAGGTTCCTTTCGATTGTGGCGCCACTGCTCATCCAATATGGCCGCTACAGCCGCCATCTTTGACTTTGTTTCCGGAATTCTCAGGCTCAACGAATGCGCTTATCACAACCACATTTTGTGGTTGGTTACACTTGACTGGGGGAACGTTTCTTTCGAAAGGGGCACTGCTGTTATCCAGTATGGCCGTCATAGTCACCGTCTTGAATCTAGATTCCGGATGTTTGATGCTGAATGGATGCCCATGACACAACTTTTTTTCTTGTTTTTTGTTTTTGTTTGCAGTTGATGAGAGAAAGTTTCTTTTCGATTAATTTGGTGCACCGGTGCCCATCTAATATGGCCGCCACAGCCACGACCTTGATTTTTGTTTCCGGACAACTTATTGTAGGCTGGGAGATACGTCTATGCCACGCACTGCGTTGTTCTTGCCAAATAAACGCTAAAAAAGCAGTGCGTGAAATGTGTTTATTCCGAGAAGGATTGCTGAGAGACATGGAGCAGTATTCAAAAAGGCTGATCATTGCGCGATTAAGACTTAGACGCGTGTATCTTCACTAAATGCACACGCTTCCACCATCCATTTGACGGAGTTACGCGTGTCTAAAGGCCCGTTTACACTAGGTTGCACCAAGTTGCAAGTTGCAGCAACTTGCAACTTGTTGCAAACTACCTGGGACGGTTTACACATAGAAATATCGATGCAACATGCAGCGTGATCGAGTTGCAACAAGTTGCATGCCCGTTTACACATGCAACTTTTATGAAACTTTTTGGTCTCATCAGGTTTATGCAACAAGTTGCATGAAGTTGCATATGAAAAGTTGCATGTGTAAACGGGCCTTAAGTCTGAAACATCCTTTTTGAATACGGCCCATATTGTCGCATCTGTTTCTGAGAGTTCCTAATTTCATTCGATTCTTTTGGGATTCAGTTAGCTGTGATTTCGAAGTCTCAACGTGTGGCTGGAAGAACTATCAACCACGGTTTCCAAACTATATTTGGCGTCGGCACTCTGGCAGGACATCAACCCATAAAGGAGGTCCACGTTTTGACCATACCCTACTGAATAAAAAAGGTGAGAAATACTCGGGTAATGTCATTGAAGTACTTCATGAAATTTTTCGATGGACAGCTGCAGTGCAGGCAAGAATTCTGTGCGATTAGGTGAATGTCATATTTTAGTTTAAAAAATTAAAGTTTGGGTTTATATTCTGATATCAACAACGGTAGAGGTGTCATCTGACTTTGCATTTTAACCCCAGTCTGTCCTGAAAGCTTTCAGTAGATGGGCTGCTCATTCAACGCTACAGTCCGAGCATTTCCGACCGGTACCCATTCATACACCTGGGTGGAGAGAGTCCGGTGAGGTAAAGAGACTTGCCCAAAGTCCCACCCCCAGTCGGATTCGAACCCGCGACCCTCTGACCGCTAGTCGGAGACCCTAACCACTACACCACCGTGGCTCCCCCAAATGGAAAATTTGGTGATAGGGTGATTTGGTGATTATCACCAAAATGGTGATAACAGTAAATCTCAAGAGTGTGAAAGGGGCTGGAAGGTGAAAAATCAAAAAAGTCGAGTTCTGCGCCCGTAAGTCATACAGACTTCAAACTTGCAGGGATGATACATTATAGGGTGGAGACATCACTTTTGGGTAACATGGAATAATTGCATGGTTATGACCTAATTAAATTAAACAATGGATTTTTCACCTGCAGAAAAATAAGTGAAAATGATGTTATATTTTGGCAAGAACGGGTAGGCAGTTTAAGCAGGGCCTTATCTTTGGATTAAAACCCTAACATTTAAAAAAATTTTTTTGTTTTTATGAAAAAAGGGCTTTGAAGAAGACACCACTTTGGGTGTAAACCATGGACAGAAGACCCAAATATTCTTGCCATAATCAGCACACCATAACACTGACATAACACTTCACAGAATGTGGGTCAGGCCTAGGAAAAGGGACAGGTCCATTCAATTGTTAGTCAATTTTTATCATGAGTGGCCTGTGACCAGAGGTGTTTGCAATCAGGGCTATTGTCACCCTTTCATTCATTGATTCACTCGCCTGGTCTCACCTAGTCTGAAAGGAAATGACTGGCAAAGATTATGCAACCCACCCCCATGGATGGTCAATAAAGCCCTATTTCCTAACTATTGAACTCGTCATCATAAGGTCAAGTCAGAAATGGATAAGCCTGGGTCACTGAGTTTTTCTATTCATTTTTGTTATGGACATTCCAACCAATACTCATATCCCCTCTTACAGGCGCAGAACTGGACTTTTTGATTTTCACCTTCCAGCCCCTTTTGATATTTTCACCGTTCTCGTGATATCCAGTATCTGAATTCAGCGAAAACCTATCAGACTAGAGGAGTGCATATCTGGGACAGACTTCAAATACTTTTGATGTAGATATTGGAATACAGAAGCGGAAATTTTGCCTTGAATGAAAACTTGAATTTATGTCCAATACTCACGTCTGTTAAAAGTCGAAATTTGATTGGTTGGTGTCCTATTTGGAATATAATAGGAATTCCCTTAAACATTGCCATGCACGTCGACATGGTTGAGGCCTACAACAGGAAACCACAGTATTAACGAGAGGCACGTACAATACAACTATTGGTTCCTACCAAATATGGCAAACAATGATTTGAAGACAAAGAAGTTAACATAGATATTTTGGGCGAAAGGATTTAGTAAAATCTCCGGCAGCTACCGGCTGGACGACGATGTTTATCTACAGCGGGAATTCCCTTCTTCTTGATAACGTTATTATTTTTCCGCGATCTTATTCCAAGATCCAACAAATTGCATCGACTCTCATGCGTCAGCTAAACTGCCGGAATTTTGTGCCGAAGGTTGCATTTTCTCAGCTGAGTATTATAAAATCAAGATAATGTCATGTCTTGCAATAGATAAACACTGTTTAGAACAATTCGAGCCTGTTGGTAATCTACGTTCGATCTAACGACTTCAAATAATGCATTTGAAGTGTGATAAATTCACAGTAGAGGCATCCTGCGCATGTCCAGATTGACTACTTCCGGTCGACAATAGAATATGATTGACGTATCTACTGTGGAGGTAGGCGTCGACTGCGCCGATTTAACTACGTCACCGTACTATTTTTAGGAGGGTTTTCCCCATGTTGTGGCCGTTCTCCGAAAGGTGACGCCTCTATAGCAAGTTCCCTTCCTAACAGTCGTGTACTGTAGTTATCTGCTAAAGTGCCCAGTTTGTAGAGGCCAATGTACACAACTAGCAACCAGCTAAGCTATAGCAATGTTTTATGAATACAAGCCCCGAGATGTCAAGATGGCATTCGTTTTCGAAATATGCAAAAACTGGAAAACGTCTTCTAAAATGGGGCAAGTTCAATTTGTCATGGTCGGGGATATAGGATGACAATGGAACCTGATATTATTGCAAAATCAAATGCACTTTGTGAACGGGGATTTTCATTGGCCTATTTTAGATTGCTGGGAACAGAAGTTAGATCATGAGATAGCAGAGACATGGTATTGTCATATGACTGAAGTTGGAAAGTCAGTTGTTAAAAACAATCCATTTAGAACAAACAAACTACATGAACATCTACATACATGTATATGTAGAAATTCCTTGTGACATATCATATCATAAGTTATTTTGCAACGAACCTTTTTTATTTCAGGCCACTACGTCTACCTTGATCCAAAAGACGGCAGGGACCGCCAGTATGCCTACCTGGCCCACAAATACACGACAAAATATGCCTTCTGGTGCGCAGAGTTCTATTATCACATGCTTGTTCCACCAGGCCGTGAACAACCGCAACAGTTAGACTTCTACCTCTATCATGTCTATAACAAAGTATGGGTAAAAATTTGGTCCGCAAGGCAGCATACTGGAGATAAATGGCAAATGGTGCAACTAAAACTGACGGGAAATGGGACATATCTTGTTGTCTTCCGGGGTCTTAAGAAAAACAACCAAAATGATGACATTGGTGGCATCGCTGTTGACGACATCAAGACTTATGATGGGGAATGCCGCCCATCCAGTAAGTTTGGTGGATTTTTTTTCAAAATGTTTTTCTACTGCTGCACTGATTCAGTTTTCACTATGATAGGATAATGCCATGTTATCCCTTACTGGTAATGGTGGCATGCAAGACGATATGAGTTGTTATTCCCGTCAAAAACTGTCTGTGTAGGTTGACAGTGCTTTTGCGGGTCCGCTAAAACTTTGCTGGTATGTTTTGGCAATACGCGCGGCTGACTGCTCCTTTTAGCGCAATAACATTACGCAAGCGACAGGCTATACTTTTGCAATGAGTACATTACATACGACAGAAAACAGTTTCTCTCACTCACCGCGAATAAAGTAATATCTGCCAAATAGACACCCAGTTGTAGGACAACCTCGAAATCTACCCACACATAACTCGGCGACCACAGTATATCGGGTGGCCCAGAAAAAAACAATAACACTTTTCATTTTAGGGTTATTCAAAAAGTATCAAAGCGACGATGCTTATATTTGGTAGCCGTAATGCCACAGATATTACACACTTTTCCTGAAAATTTCAGCTTCAAACGTAGAAGGACACAGGAACACCAGCACTTTTAGAATTAGTTGCCAAAAAATGCAGTGCCGAAAATTATTTGTAATTCCACTGACCTTTTTTTACTGAGCAGATGGTCTGTGTGACCTCAATTTTCATCAGAAACTGCACGCGACTGAAGTCCGTGGTCTACCACTTCCAGCCTTTCTTTCAGTAGTCCCTGTTCATTTTATCTTATTAATGAGACGACGTAGTGAGCCACTTTCCATCCAGCTTGCCAGGGAACTCCCTGACAATTTTCCTAGCTCCCCATCCTTCTCAGTCCAACACGCCTGAATCACAGCTATATCTCCCTCACTAAAAAAAACCATGATGCCTTTCTTGAGAAAACATCTAGACTGAACCAACAGAAGCCCAAGACTAAGGACTTTGGCATTTGAGACTGATTGGCAGGTCATTTTAAGTCTAGACATGTCACCGCATGCCAGGTGTCAGATGTGAAGTGACTGGCATTGCCTTTTTTGACCAACAATTTCAAAAATGTTGCCATTTCAATGTCAATTAACCTTTGGAGCTGAAATTTTGAGAAAGGATGCATGTTATATATATGATTGTTGGTGAAAAATATGACCATCATAGCTTTGATATTTTTTGAGTAACCTTCAAATGAAAAGTGTTATCGTTTTTTCTGGGCCACCCGATATATGTATATATTGGCCACAGCCAATGCTTTCGAGTACAGAAACACCATGAGCGATCTGCTGAGCAAACGGTCTCGACTGACTTTTTGCCTAGCAGATAGCTCAGGTGTGTGGCAGACTTTATCAATAATGAAAAAACCCTCATCAAATTCTGAAAAATAGCTGACGAGAAACTATAAATGTAATTTCATTGACCTTCAGGGGTTACAGTTAAAGTTATTTGGCATTTTTTATAGCCAATCATTATGCATGCAATGCAAGAGTGGGCTGTGTACACGGGCATGAAGAGGGTATTGGTTAGGACTCCCCGTACACGTGTATTGATGGTCCACTTATACACCGTTGTTGAGGGTGTTGAGAGCGTCTAAATGCATAAAGGAAAGTTTAGGGGTATCTATCACACCACGCTCTGAGGCATAGCTTACTGATTCAGTTCATTTGTCCTTACTGCTGTTACGGTTGTTTATTTTGCGGCGTCTATAAAACATAAGGGTCAGGAAGATGTGTTTCATGCTTGTCCACCATGCTGCGAATTTCTTATTCTTAATTACCTTCAAATCTGCAGCTTTGCCCTTGGACGCTTTCGCATGTCCATGGTACATGCCAGCTCAAAAAGTTGACAAATGCCTGGGTTTTATTTTTTGAGGGAGATTTTGTACATCCTAAACATTCCAAACTGCTAATGCACAATTTTTTGCCTCTGGCTTCCTTATTCTTATTACACTAAAGGCCTGTCTATACCATCAACATTTTCAAAATATTGCTTCGACAAAACATTTTGAAAACTGTTTTAGAAATGTTGCGGCTCGTTTCGTGTTGGTGTAAGGTAAACTGGGGTAATAGTGCCTAGGGGTATGAATGGTGCCTAGCAATTCAGGCACCATGTTTCTATCTATTGGTAATACATTTATAGGGTGTAAATCCCACAAGTTAGCTGTACATTGGGTCCCATTCTCCTGCACGACGCCCAGTTCTTGGGTCCAATGATAAAGTCAGTGTCCTGAGCTTTATCCAGGCTAGGGGCTACCTATTACCCCAGTTTACCTTACACTCTGCATCAAAACATGTTTTCAAATTGTTTTACAAAAGTTAAGGCTTGTCTACACCATCAACACTTCCAAAACATTCTAAAAACATTGAGTTGCAACTAATCTGCAACACCCTTGTTTTGGGATTAAAACCAGTGGACGTATTCTGCACAAAATATAATCATCCCCAAAGTATAATTCGCCGTAACTTCGACATGGGCAAAGTGCCAGGCCTGTGCAAAAAACACCATAAAGTGAACACAATGATTGAACCACAACCTTGGCGTGTTTGCTATAGGCTGTTCAATCAAGTGACCCTAACATCATTAGGTAACTGCGACATGGGTTATTTACCATTGACTTGTGCACATTTCCAAGCTTGGCACGTTCCCCATGTTGAAATTAGGGTGAATCATACTTTACTTTATTCCAAGGATGAATTGTTGCGAGACCCAATTTATCACCCGTTTTGGAGTTGATGATCCGTTTACTTTTTCAGACTGGTCAGTAAGCTGTGATTTTGAAGCACCAACAATGTGTGGCTGGATGAACTATCATCCTCGGTATCTTAATTATATTTGGCGTTGGCACTCCGGCAGTTCACCAAGAGGTCCGCGGTTCGACCATACCCTACAGAATGAAAAAGGTAAAGATATAGAAAGCGCAGAATTCTGCGGCAAGGCTCCTCACGCGGACCGGGCGGCGGAACCATATTACTCCCGTTTTAAAGGAACTGCACTGGTTGCCTGTGAGATCGCGCATCGAGTACAAAATCCTCCTGATTGCTCACAAAGTTGTACATCAGGAGGAGAGTCCCATGTATTTGAGAGAGTTGCTTGGCCTTCGGGTTCCGTCCCGACGGCTGCGGTCTTCTGTCGATCCTTGGCTTTTAGCCATTCCTCGATCCAAGGGATTGTATGGGGATCGCAGTCTCGGTGTCGGGGCTCCGAGGCTGTGGAACTCTCTCCCAGCCTCGATGCGTGAGCTCTCATGCACCAGTGCTTTTAAAAAACATTTGAAAACTTTCCTTTTTAAAAAATCATTTGAATGTTGACTGTTTTATCTGACTCTTTATCTCAAATGTTTTTTAACTTAATGTTTTAAACTTTAATGTTTTAAATCAGTTATATCTTATGTCAATGTAATGTAAGATAATGTTTTTTGTAAAGTGCTTAGAAAATGCTTTTAGCGTTCAATTTAGCACTAAAATATAATAAATATTATTATTATTATATTATATTCTGTCATTGAAGTTGCTGTTCTTGGTGGACAGGCAAAAGCCTAGCACACACTGACCTTGCGACTGGAAGCAACTACTGGCAATGGTGTTTCCGGCAACGGTGGGCGACTGGCTGGAAACAGCAGCAACTAATCAGATGCTCAAACAGGCCGATGTGCGCGCCCCGGCAACGCTATTGCCAACCGTTGCCACTAGTTCCAGCCAGTTGCTCATGTTCTACTTGTTGCCTAGCGTCGCTTCTAGTTGTCTTCAGTCGCTTTCGATGTGCGCGCTCTGGCAATGAATTTCCTTTGTTTGTGGCGCACACCTGATCATGTGATGGAATCATGATGACCCACAAAATGACTTCCGAGTGGTCAGCTCGGAAGACATCGACAATTTCCTTGTAGCATTCAGTTCAGTTGCCTGTTCGATGTGCGCACTCCAGATTGAAGACTGGATTGTGCCACTTGTTGCCGCAATGACCAGTTGTAACCGATGTGCGCAGAACGCGTACATCGTAATGACTGTTGTGTTCAGTTGCTTCCAGTCGCAAGATCGATGTGCGCTAGGCTTTATGCTATAAACCTGTGCAACCACCCTTTCTTTTTCAGGCCACTACGTCTACCTTGATGCAAAAGATGGCAAGAACGGCCAAAGTGCCTTCCTGTTGTCCCACACACGCACGACCAAGTATGCCTTCTGGTGTGTAGAGTTCTATTACCACATGCTCGGACCACCGGGACGTGATCAAGCGCAAGAGTTAATCTTCTTCCTCTATAGCAGCAAGTGGTATAAGATTTGGTCTGCAAGGCAAAATACTGGAGACAAATGGCGAATGGTGCGATTGAACCTGACGGGGAATGGAACGAAAATTGGCTTCCAGGGTGTCAAGAAAAGCAGCGAAGATGATAACATGGGTGACGTCGCTATAGACGACATCGAGACATACGATGGGAAATGCCCACCATTCAGTAAGTTTGCTGGAATATTTTTCAAAAATGTTTCTTGGTACTGATAAACTGCTTACTAAAGTATAATTCACCCTAACTTCAACATGGGCAAAGTGCCAAGCTTGGAAATGTGGACAAGTCAGTGGTAAATAACCCATGTCGCAGTTACCTAATGATGTTAGGGTTAGTTGAATAGCCTATAGCAAACACTTCAAGACTGTGCTCAGTCAACTGATTAATATTGTGGTTTGTGGTTTAATGATTGTGTTCACTTTATGGTGTCTGTTGCACGGTATCAGGACATTTCCCCCCTGGACATTTGCCCCCCGGACATCTGCCCCCGGACTTCTGCCCCCCTAGGGCATCTGCCCCCCGGTCATTTGCCCCCCGGACATTTACCCCCGTAGGACTTCTGCCCCCCTAGGACATCTGCCCCCCGGACATCTACCCCCCGGACATTTACCCCCGTAGGACTTCTGCCCCCCTAGGACATCTGCCCCC
>NMRB01000482.1:246974-257150 GCA_002633025.1 Notospermus geniculatus
TACTCTAAATTCCCACTTACCTGTCCCATTCCTGAACTCCGAAAAAATGACTAAGTCCGAAGTTGAAGATAATGGGGTGGGGGTATGGTCAGAAACAGTAATGTTCTGGATCAATAAAAAGGAATTGTCAATGGAAATACGTTCATGTTTGCCAGGGCATGACGTGACAATGGAAAACCTGTGGCACAACGTGTGTTCAAGTTAATGTTCGTTGGTGCATACGGGCCTAAATGTCCTCCTTAACTGAAGTTAGGTAATCGCTATGTAACCGGTCAAATGCATGAAGAAAGATCCCACAGGACGTACACTGTGCATGCTCTCTCGTGTTGTAGTCCAAGATCACTGGTGATGATTCGTGCACTGCGTATCTTCTGGGATCTAATGGTTTGGTCTTTTGCCCTCACGTTGGTTGACTACAGGAGTCCTCACTCAACTCCTTCCATACCACCGGGGACGTCAGGACAAAAGACTGGCCTCGTGCACGACCTCGACGAGTAAAGCCTTGTTCACACTGCAGGCGCTATGCGACGCGATGCGATGCGATGCGAAATTTTTCGCGCCTGGTTGTTCCCATTGTTAAGCCTATAGCTGTTGACACTTTCGGTGGTACGCGAAGCAGTAAGAAGCGGTAGGGCGCGACGAGCGATTTCCACCGCCCCAACCGCTCCTGCAGTATTTTTCCGCGTCGAATCGCCTGCCGCGTGACCTGAGGATACTGGAATATTTGTCACAATTTGAATGACATGAATGATGTCATTTCTGCTAATCATGACCACCGCAGGCAACCGCGTCGCGCCGCCGTGCATGTCAAAACTGACACCGCTTGGCGATTTTTTTCAACGTATCGCACCGCGCCGCCTGTGTGAACAAGGGTTTACCGGTAATTGTAAGAATACTTGCTCGCGGATTGTCAAGCGCATGAAACTGATCGCAGGTTTCCAAGGCTTGAAACTGATCATAGTCGGCGTAAAATCTGATCCAATCCAATCCAATTGCCTGATAATAATAAAATTTGAACAAAAGATCAACATTCACAGTGTGCAACTTGTATTACATTGTTATGTCACTTACCGGTAAGTCATGTCAGCCATCGCCCCATTTAAATTAAGGTTATCGCACGCGGTCATTCTTCGCTACGCTTGGGATCGTGGGACAATAAAGTGGACAGGTCATTATTGTTTCTCACCATACCCCCACCCTATTATCTTCAACTTCGGACTAAAGGCGGTGACAGACTATAGTACGTTTGAGTCATCTGGACCTCGATGGGCGTATGTCAATCAAACCCTTAGTAACCCAGACCACAATGAACTTAGGGTTTACTCTAAACGGTCCAACGCACATTGTTTTCTAACCAGCTGACCTTGGTTTGAAATTGAACATACAACTACACCGTGATTGAAATTGAACACAGGCACAGGCGTGGGATTGGCTGGAAGTGTCCTGTCAATAAAACACATGTCAATAGCCAGACTTCACCAACAATACCAAGGTCTGCCTGACAACCGAAGGTCCGCCCATCGAGCTCCAGATGACTCAAACGTACTATAGTGCGTACGCGACGCGGAGCGACGCGTTTTCTTTTGTGTTTTTGCGCTCCACAGCACATGGTGCTCAGTGGTGCCTGAAAACACAAAAGAAAACGCTTAGCTACGCGCGGCGTCGCGCTAGTCTGTCACCGGCTTTAGTCATTTTTTCCGAGTTCGGGAATGGGACAGGTAAGTGGGAATTTAGAGTAAGTCAGAATCTGGTGATGGTAGAAACCTAAAACCTTCACCTACACCTAGGTTATCAAGGATGAGCTTTCAGGTTACGCAATGACCTTGAAGGTCAGAGGTCAAGGTCAAGGT
Source organism: Notospermus geniculatus (assembly GCA_002633025.1). Taxonomy (NCBI): domain Eukaryota; kingdom Metazoa; phylum Nemertea; class Pilidiophora; order Heteronemertea; family Lineidae; genus Notospermus; species Notospermus geniculatus. The sequence continues at coordinate 248,825 of NMRB01000482.1, forward strand.
CAAACAGTTCTAAAGTGCAAATCTGCTCAGAATTTCAGGAGAAAACTAATTAGAAGCCCGAATTAACCATCTCCTATAAGTTTAATCAAGGATTCCTGTTCCAGTTACGCATAATTCTCAAGGTCAGAGGTCAAGGTCACAGCCAACCATCACAAATAACATGAGACAGAACCTGGTGATGTTGGAAGCCTAAAACCTTCATCTACACCTAGGTTATCAAGGATGAGCTTTCGGATTACGCAATGACCTTTAAGGTCAGAGGTCAAGGTCATGGTCAGACAGTTCTAAAGTGCAAATCTACTCAGAATTTCAGGGGAAAACTAATTAGAAGCCTGCATTAACCAGCCCCTATTGGTTTAATCAAGGATCCCTGTTCCAGTTACGCAATACTTCTCAACGTCAGAGGTCAAGGTCACAGATAACTAGCTCTAGAATAGTCAACTTCTCATCGGAAACCATTCACATCGCTCCGATGTCCTTCTCTTGTTTGGAGAATGTGACTGTTTCACTGTCCCTTGAGTCTATTGTTCGTCTACAACTTTTTATGACAATTTGAATGATACCCGAAGAGATTCAAATCTGCTTGAAATAAACAATTTTCTATTTGTTCCGCCAAAGATTTAAAATGTAGTTAACCTATAGTTTAACACGTTTTGAAGCATATTCCTTCAGTGGCAGTACCATATCAAAACCAGGATTTTCTACAAGGTGACTTTTCTTCACTGCAAATAACACACGTCAGTGAAATGTTCTCAGTCATTCTTGATATAATATGAATGACGCAGATCAGTTTGCCGATCTGTACAATCCACACTGTTGAAGCCTATCCTGAAAAGAGAAGCAAAATAACACTTACAGATAATATATCCCCGTATTTTCGCGGGCCACGAAAATCGTTTATTTACATTTTGTTTGTCTGTATCCAGTCTTTCTTTGTCTTATGAGTAATTTGTTGGCGGCATACCCCTCTAGAAATTCTTTTGATACAGAAAGTATTCAATTTTTGTTGGATGGCAAGTCCCCGAAGTCCAAAATAACATATATAAACATCCTTGTTTACAAACAAACAAATATTGAATGTAAAAATATGATACAATGTCATTAATAACATAAATGTCCAAAGATATGACCTTGACGAATGAATTGGTGACCATGACTATAACCATAACCTTAAAGCACATCTACATTAACTTAGCATCCATTACAATGTCTATTTACTCAAGCAGAGATTTGCCCACCCATTGCAAATATATGCCAATTTCTATTTCACAGTCACATGACTTTGACCTTTAAGCATGACCTTCACCCCTGATGACCTTGAATCATATCTTAATCAATCCGGCATCCTAAAAACATGGATGTACATCTTTAGGTCATCTCAATACGTGCTGCCGTTCAAAAGATATGACGATTCCTGAATAAGGGGGGTCAAGGTCAAAAAGTTGACCCCCCTTCAGGTGGTCAGAAAAATTGTTACCGTCCATTTTCATGAAACTTGTGTCCAACAGAAGCAAAAAATACCCTTATCTCAATTTGGGCATGAAATTCCTACAGGAGCCAAAATTATGACACCGTGAACCCCCACTACACGGTCGATGTACAGTCTTGCTCGTATTAATATTACTATCAACACCGATTATCTCAAATATTTCATAAACCACCAAACCAATTTAAATGCGGTTTTCTGCATAAGGTCAGAAATCTTGTTGACTACAACTGGGCATCAATGTTTTTGCACAAGGTTCACTTCTTTATTGCGTAATCTGTCATTGAAAAAAGGTCAAAAAAGCACTTTTTTCTTTCTGGATTTTTCACCAAAATTCCTTGACTAGAATGGAGTTATGCCAAAATAAAGGTGATTTAGCAAGTTACTGTCAAAATCGGTCGTTTAGTTTAATCGGTCGTATTAAAGCTGACGTGAACGAACAAAAAGCCCTCATGCGACGAGCAAGAGAATTGCAAACGCCCTGCAAACACCTGAAACGAAGGCTCAGAACATGATACACCCCACGACGCCAGGAGGGCGCCACCTTATTTGTCTTCAGGCAACAGAGCTGTCCGGATACCTCTTACACTACTCAAAGAAAAAAAATGTAGTCATTTAGAGGGGATTCGAACCGTCGACCTTCTGATTCGTAATCCACCACTCTATCCACTCGGTCAACGAGCCAACCGACAGGGACATGATTTATGTTTGTCATAGACGTACTAGGCCTTCGACTTACGTTATAATGCTACGAATAAGAGAAAACATGTGAAGTCTTCCAACAAGTTCTGTGGCCGAATGGGGAAGACGGCGGAGCAGAGATAACAAGGCGCGGGTTCGATTCCCAGCTGTGTCAAACTTTTTTCTTTGAATAAATTGTTCAGCAAGAGCTCACAAGAGGATGTTGACACCTCGAAAGCTCGATGACAAATAAGGTGGCGCCCTCCTGGCCTCATGGGGTCTATCATGAGGGCTTTTTGTTCGTTCACGTCAGCTTTAATACGAACAAGACTGTACACCGGGCCCAGTGCTCCCGAGTGTACACCGGTCAGGAAGAATGACCAACAAGACTGTTCGAATCCACGTATTTGAGTTATCTTATTTATCAATTAAGCATGGAAATTATTGCTACACATAAAATAATGAGTTGAAGTATAGTACCTTACCTGATGAAGGGTTAGTAAAGGTATCACAACGCGTCAAACTTCTCAATTGATGAAAAGAATGTCGACCATTTTTACTGTGCAACACTGGTCCCCTGCCAATCGACGTCATCTTCGGAGGTACTCGGCTACATTCGGGCGGCCATCGTAACCTACCTCGACTGTATATAGGAGCCTCGGCGTAGTAATCATCTCGCAAATCACGAGATAATTCAGTGATTCGCCGCAGTGAGTGGGTCGTCTGTGACATTGACCGTAACCTTCCGCACTTGATGATATAGTGCAGACCAATGCTGATACTTTTTCACGTATAAATGGGTTCTTTGCGCATTATATCGGTGGGATAATTTTATTTATTGTAGAATCTGAAGTTATTCAGTGGATTAAGGCACATTTTAGGCAGTGATAACACCGAGGATGGACAACGTTACAATGTCGAAACAAAATGGCCGACCAGCCTTCACTTCACCACTTGAGAAGTTCAACCTGTTGCTATAGCGTGAGTCACCCTTCATCAGGTAAGGTAACATGCTTCAACTCATTTTTCTATGTGTAGCAACACTCACAATCCCTAGTTGGTAACTTTGATCATTCAGATCGATAGATTTGAACAGTCTTGTCGAGCATGACCGAAGAAGTAGATCCCGGAGCAATATGGCGCTGTCCGATATACGTCAGAGTTACGATGTTGGCACGAATCGTTCTCTGACGTTCAGATTGGTCCCCTGCCTTTTACAGCCGCTCCGCTATTGGCCTACAATACAATAGGCCTCGAGGACAGAGGACCAGCATGAAAATGCATCAAAATAATCTCGTCATTTGCTCCAATCGCCCCCAAACGGCAAGCCGATTATATTATTCAAATTGCTTACCAGCGGACACGCTTCCACGCCAAATGATCAGCTACTGCGTCGATAATCAGTAGATTACGTGAATGGAAAGGGACAAAATTGACCCACTTTAAAAAGTATGATGATTTTAGTGGTGAGAATGCCTCCAGGCCAGCTCACCAATATCGATTTTCCAATTTTGTGTGCGCATTATTTTGTGCTTGGATATCCCTTCACATAAAAGGAGATTACCATACACCTCAGCATTGCTATGCTCCGGCTTGTAACACTGACCTTAGTTTTGAAACTTTGCTTCTATTTTGGGACTAAATATTCTCCGACAGAATGCTTCCGAACACATTTGTGTTATGGGGTCAGGTGTCGTGAGTACAAGACCTACCGGCATTTGGGCCCGTTGTTCCCGGCTGCATTGTCATTGGAGAAAAAAATTACATCATGATGTTATTGTTTAGAAACACATCCACAGTGTCGCCTATCACCCTTCGTTAATTTTCAGTGTGTCCCAACAATGAATATACCTGCAAAAACAACTCCAAGTGTATCCCGATGGCCACGGTATGCGATTCTACAAACGACTGCTTCGACTATGAAGATGAGAAGAATTGTGGTATGTGATGTACATGTACATGCACGCATGTAGTATTCCTCTTCATTCACTCCTCTAATCACACAAATGTTTTGTTTTAAGCATTACTTCACATTGGCTCTCGTATTTGGTGATTTACACTAGGCCTGTATACCGTTCCGTATAGTATGTATGCGTGGGCATGGGCTTAAAACAATATGGAGAGCCTACTAAATGACGAAGGCCAATCATGACCTCTTAGAATGAGATGTCAGCATCTGCACCATGCTAAGAACTTGTTTTCTGATTTCCCTATTTCAGTCTGCCGGCAGAATCAGTTTCAGTGCACAATGGGCATGTGTATCCCGGACATCAAACATTGTGATCTAAAGAAGGACTGTCCAGATGGAAGTGATGAGAAGAACTGCAGTAAGTAGAATGGCTTTGCGTGTGACATGTGACTGTAACGCGTAAGTCACTAGTGTTTATTATCGCCAGAGCACCTATTTCGCGCCCAATTTCCAGCTTTTTCACAACTATTATCCTATTTTTGGCGCAGTCTCTGTCATATGTTGTTTACATCCTAGTATATCTCTTGCACAAATTCTCAATCGATGACTGTCATGTTCTTCTTTTCCCTGTCTCAGCCTACCCGCAAGGTGCCTTTTGTCAGGTGATTTATTTTGCGTGCGGGAAAACCAAAGGTGAGATCGGGGCCCTCGACGGGCTCCTCGCGTACCTCGTTTGCGAAATCGGACACTTCGGTATTTAGTTTAGATATTAAGCTTTTAAATATTGTAGATGTTCTCGAAATTTAAAGGAGTTGCGTCAATCTGAAGCACTGTCAGGACGATGTGTTTTAAAAACTTGCCCATAACCGAATAAATACATTCCTGCGACAATCACCTTAATGGATGAAGAAATTATCAATGCGCAACTTTGTGCATAGTGGAACAGAATTCCAAGTCTTGTACGTAGTTTCAACGGTAGTAACCATTCTATGGACCGAGTCCAAATGGACTGAGTAACTTGGACTGAGTGCCAAAAAAAAGATATAAACAATAATAATGAATGTTATCACTATAAATTGGTAAGAAATGGTTATCTTCAATATGTAGAACCTGAAAAGAGTTAAGAAAAACAAAACTATAACATTTTGTTCTTCGCTAAGCCAACCTGAAATCCCCAAGTTACATGAACCCAATAGAGCTCCGCACTCAGTCTATATATAGCAACAAAACATGACGACGTCACGTCATGTGGCACGCCTTTCGAGGTAACGATTCACGGAATGCGATGCGGGGAATTTTGCAACCTCGTTCCAAAGGTTGCTACACACGTGGAACAGGCCGTGCATGCCGTCCTGCGACTGATTCGAAATGGGGCTACCTCGTCCCATGATATTTCCTGGAAATACCGATACCCAGAAGTGTTGATTCCAAAATGCAGAATGTAAGTGGAACGTAACTCACTAAACTCGCTTTTTTTTGGCTTATTCTGTTGCTTTCGTACGTTTGTGCTGGAGAGAAATGAGCGGGAGTGCTAGTCTTATTAGTACCTAGGCAGTATTCTTTGATATAATATCACAAAACCTTGTTTCTTGCATTTTTCACATTTTGGCACTCAGTCCAAGTTACTCAGTCCATTGGACGCAGTCCATAGAATGGATACTACCAGTTTCAACAGTAACTGGTAACGATTCTCGCAGCCATGCTTCGCGTGCCGACCTGCCGATACCAACCTGAGATTGTCGATATCTACCGAATCGCTGTCGATAGCTCGAGGCAAACACTTGTTGAAATTCAGACTCATTGCTCCACTGAGATGGCGATCGTTTTGAACTGGTTTCCGATGATATTGCTGATACGTAGGGTAGTATGTAAACATTGAAACGTTTCAAAAGAAACGGGCCAAATGGAACGACCCAAAATGTTTAAAATAATCATAGCAAAAATACGAAATACCTATATATTATTTTACATTATATGAATAAATAGAGGAATGTAGATTATCCGATGCCTTCATGATTTTTATCATCATTTTAGCTTTTTCTGCGATTTCTTAGTTAGATTTCGGCTACACTGCGGCGAACGATGTCACATTTTCCTCTCGCCAACCTCGCACCCCTCATAATGGAATGATCGGCGTACGCTGATTAGTTGGAATGCTCATGGCTTATTATCTATTCACAACTCGCATGCACATTGTCTCACAAACTTTCCCCTATATCAAAAACGATATATTTTGAAGACGTTTTGAGGCCTCAGACGAATTCCTCGTACAAAATAACCACAGTGGCGAGTGACATGAGAAAATGTATATGATAAAGGGTAATTAATAATCGCATAGATAATTTCTGAAGCGACGACTTTCATATTTGGGATCGGAGACCTTGAATGAAGGAGAAGTATGGTGTCATGTAAACAATAACAACACGTGTGTTTTGAACGGGAGACGTAAAACATAATAAAACATAAAACATAATATTATGCTATTATGCCACGAAAGTGCCAAAAATGAACTGGAAATAACAAAATTACACCATTTCTGCCATGCAACTTCAGATTTAGCATGTTTTTTGGGTCGTTTCATTTGGCCCGTTTCTTTTGAAACGTTTCAATGTTTACATACTACCGATACGTAGGGCCGAGTGGTATATATCTCACGCTCTGCGCGCCGGGCCGATTTGTTTGTAATGAGGCACAGAGGAATATATCTCATAGTTAAGACCGCCCCACCCCAATGGGGCGGTCTTCCTTGTTTTTACTGAATTTCTCTCAATCTCTCCATCCAATCTGTGGTTCCGCCTAGATAACTTAAAAAGTTCGACCTCTATCGCCGCGAAACTTTCAGGAATGGTTCATATGAATGTTGCACAGAAGCCTATTGATTCTTCGAGTGATTTGACCACAATAAACAGTGAAATTTGTCGTCTTATCGTGCGTCCCGTGTTCGCATTATTTAGCCGATACGGCCCTCATTAACATAAAATGTGATGACGAACTGACTGCCCACTCTCCAACGTAGCGGCCAGACAGTTTCGCTGCACAAATGCAGCAATCAACACAGTACGACATACTTCCTGGGCTAGTGGGATTCGAGAGTGGCGGAGGCGAGACGTTCCAACTGCTGACTGAGACCTCCACGGAGCATGCACATTGGTTGCTCATACATGTGCTACGCTAACAGGTGAGTTGATCCCTCCGTCGTTTTGTATTGTTGAAATCATCAAAATAAAAATACATCATTGCGGGTATATCCTTTTTTATTGCATTTGATATGACAATGAACTTTGTTAGTATCGAATGTTTACCACACGAAGTCATGTTAATTCCTATTCAGCGTGATTTGTGGCGCTGATGGCATGGATGCGGCGGCCGTCGGCTGATTGAGATTGAGATTTTGAGCTAAGCTTCATGACGGCGGCTTGTCATAGCCAGGCCTGTACTCTTCAGTACTGTGCCATGTGCATGCTGTGTGCACAACCTTGATTGACATTGACTGTGTGTTTGTATAGGCCGAGGCCTCGCCTTTCGGTAGGGCAGGCGTACTGGTACTAAGCCAAGTCTAGCCTGCTGAAGGCCTCCCTATGCTTGTTATCATTCATGCATCACGAGATCACCAGGAACTGTCACAATTCTCTCTGCAGACTAATAAATCATATCTTCTTGTCATCACCATCAATCATTAGAGTAGGGGGCCTAGGCCTACATACACGTGCTTTACGGTATTAAATTAGTGTTCTTTTTCAGATCAAAACAAGTAATTGGCTTAAAGCACTCAATCTGTTTCAGTTTTCTCACGCCATTTTCTCTTTATGCATACCACCACTAAAGACGATGATGAAAGAACGTCAGACCCTTACGAAAAAGTCCCATACGTGATTTGTTTTCACATATGTGATATGACTATTCCCATATGTGAAACGGCTCTTCACATACTAGTATGTAAAAACCTTTTGCATTATGTGAATTTTATTTTCCCACATGTGATTTTCAGATTCCCATATGTTAATATTCATTTACCACATGTGAAATTTCCATGGGATTATTTCACACGTGGGGATTTTTTTTCACATGTGGGAATTTCTTTTTTACTTACGAAATTACCACATGTGATTTTTCTACATGTGTTATTTTTATTTTCACACATGGGAATTTTAAAATTACCATGTGTGATTTTTTTCACACATAGTACTTCTGTTTTCTCAAGAAAATCACACATGTGATTTTCTTCACACATGTGATTTTCTTCACACATG
>NMRB01000482.1:278527-292647 GCA_002633025.1 Notospermus geniculatus
GCTCAGTGCACTAGCTGGAACGATCACGCAGTTATGTTACATAATTAGTTCAATGGTTTATTTGTGTTGTGTGAATGGAAAGTGGTATAATGGTTTAATAGCATACCGACGACGGCCAGTGTGGAATATTGGGGTAGACTCAATAGGGTTGTTTCAAGTTTGGATGCTTTCGGCTGCCAACCAAGGGATACTAATTCCCTAGGAAGGGGTTTACCTCTTCCACTGGTTGGGGCCGGGGGTCTCCGAGGAATGTTCTTTATGGGCACTTCATCATCAGTGTTATACGAATTGGGGGCCCCCGGCTCCGACCAAGGGGAGAGGACATTGTTCGGGGGATTGAGTGTTGGGAGAGTGTTGGGCGATCACTCAATCCCCCGAGAGTACGTGCGGTAGTGTGACGCGAGGGGATAGCCAGCGTGTGATGGCCGGAAAACATGCCAGATTTTCCCCAATATTCCCCAATACTCATTAGAGGAGGAACAGGAGACAAGTGGTGCCGCTTAGGGTTAGGTAACACCCTAAGCGACACCACGCGGTGATTGTGACGACTGGCCATTCTGATGTTGGACGCGGAGACCAGGGTATAGAGAGTGAGGCTCGTGAGGCAAGGCGGATGCGCTAAAGGGGGTGAGCGCTGGGACTGTGCTGGTGCTGTTTCGACCCACCCTCCCGCCCTCGAGACCACTATTTAAATTGCGCCTTTGTCTCCTGGCACTCCTCATGCCAGATTTTCCCCAATATTCCCCAATACTCATTAGAGGAGGAACAGGAGACAAGTGGTGCCGCTTAAGGTTAGGTAACAGCACTCATGGCACTGGCGACGAGCCTACGTTAAGAACATGATTTTCGAATAGACTCAATCTGGATGCAATGTTCACTCTCAATTTGACATCCCCATGGCACAATTAGAAGCCCTATGCCTGTTTCTGATCAATCCCACATTAATCGTTTCTTCATGGCTCGTCCAACTTCTGGTCTGCCGAGCCCTGTCTGCAAAATGTGCCAGAAAGCCAAGGTTTTCCCATTGAAGCCAAATTAACACCTCTACAAGGTGGCCTAAATTTTCCTCATTCCCTTAATTTTGAACGGTAGTGTTGTACGAAGTGCATTTTAGTCTATACAATGCTGTATCCATACAGTTTGATGTGAAAAAGTCTGGACCACACCATCCTGAGAAATCAGGCGTTTTTAGTGCTCGCTCCCTTCGTCAATGTTCGTCACCGCACACAAACCCCTGAGAGAATTCGCCTGAATCGGTGGAGTATCAAAGCATACAGCAAATGTTCATTCCCACCATCTCATCCCAAGTAGGCAGGTGATTGATACACATGAAATACGCAGGTTTGAACAAAGCTGACCCAGCAGGTCAACATGAAACAAACTCCTCTTTCGCGACGTGTGGCCTGAGAATGGCACACATTCTGTGCGATGAATGTAGAATAGGCTGAACTCAACTTAGGTTGAATCCAGCGGTGAAGGATAGGTTTATCGTCGGAATAACCATCATGCATGTCAGCTGCTTGGCTGCGAATATTACAAGGGCCATTATACATGTATACGTGTAGCTGATCTCTAGTTAGGTTGAGTTGGGGAAATTCAGCACTGTCATGACTGTGTTGTGCGTGACACTACGATACAATCTACGTGTAACGCCTGTACTAAAAATATTCATGAATTCACCCTAGAAACACCCCAGGAACACCGCAGGGACACCCAAGAAAACACCACCCACACAGGATGACATGGTGTTTCTTAGGTGGTTCCAATGGTGTCCCAGTGGTGACCCAACGGTGTCCCAATGGGTGAAATGAAACAGTCCCACCTCACAGACTCAGACGTGTCCGTCTGAGGAGTCCGTGTGTGGTGGGACATTATAGGGTGTCCGTTTGTGGTGGGACATATGGAGTGTCCGAAGGATTGAGGGAATATGTGCCTTCGGGAGTATTCTTTCCCTTCCGGGGAGACTAAGGAGAGTACTCCCTGTACCTCATAAAAATGTTTGAAAACAGTGAAGTTGTCAAGACTTGTAAAGCTTTTGACAGGTGAAGAGACTGCTCTGGAAGTGTATGTTTTATGTTTTAACATTAATTTGGTTTTTCGTCAAAACTAATAGTACCATATTCTCGCTCAAAATTGCAGATCAACTGTAACCAACATCAGAAATGATTAGTGTCTATAGGGGCCAGAATCTTATAGATTTACAAATCAGAATATTCAAGTCCAGGATTTTTATGGTTCCCGATCAATCAGATCAATAATTTTCAATCTCAGATGCGTCCATCATGATGTAATCAGCATATCAGACTTGATATTTTGTCCGTCACGCTTTTATCTGATGGTATAACTCGGCTCCTTCAACACCTACAGCAATGGAAATAAGTTCTACCTTTAGGTTTTCATACCCTAGGAATCGAATTGACGGATTACTTTTGATGTGAGATGTTGGGGTCATGGTGATATCGATATCACGAATTTGATATTTTCAGATAACTTACCTTACTGTCAACTGAGCGACATGGAACAAGTCTCAGTTCATGCCTATCCAAGGACTGGACCGTCTTAAAATTCTCAGCCGCAAGTGTCCAGGTGTTCGAAATATCATGAGATTTTGATATCAAACTTGATAATTCGAAATATTTCTGCCTGTGGTAAAGGTAGAGGCATGATATCACCCATACTTAGGTTATTGAGCATGCCCATTTCGATTATGCAATGACCTTGATGATCAGAGGTCAAGGTCAAGGTCATACTTTGCTAATTTGAAATACATGTATCTCTGGCCAGTGTTGGAGGTAGAGGCATGATATCACCCACTATTAGGTTACTGAGTATGCCCATTTTGATTATGCAGTGACCTTGATGATCAGAGGTCAAGGTCAAACTTGATGATTTGATTTGAGCACATCAAAATGGCTGTCAGCAGACTGCCTGTCATGTCTGTAGGGTCCTCTTCAACAAGCGGGAACCATCAGACATTTACAATGTCATCTTGTTTATCAATGGAGAAAGTTTTTTACAAGCATTTTTCATTCTCACCTTCTGAATTATGATATCTCATGATTATGTTTTATTAAAACGTTATTAAACTTGCGAAAAAATATGTTTTTCGTATAATTTGGGAACATTTTGGGGTGCTTTCATAATTTTCACACAGTATGCAACTGAGGAAACTTTCCTGAGGTTGCGGAGTCGGGTCCTGTGGTGCACCATATCTATGTGGTGGTACAGTCAGTGGTGTTCTCTGGTGGTCTGAGGTGTCCTGTGGTGCCCCATATCTATGAGGTGGTGCAGTCAGTGGTGTGATGTGGTGGTCTTGGGTGTCCTGTGGTGCCCCATGTCTATGTGGTGGCACAGTCAGTGGTGTTCTATGGTGGTCTGAGGTGTCCTGTGGTGCCCCTTATCTATGAGGTGGTACAATCAGTGGTGTTCTGTAGTGGTCTGAGGTGTCCTGTGGTGGCCCATAGCATCCACCATTGGATACCCCTGAACACCCTTGATACCACTTGCTCCACCACATGACATGCATGGTCCCACCACAGCACACCCCTGGATCACCACAGAACACCATTGGCACACCACATAAACACCCTAAAACACATTTGAACACCTTTCATCCACCTCAGACACATTTTTAGTAAGGTGACTCAGAATGGCGTTCGCTGATTGGCCGCATTTTCTTATGCAGCAGCCAGTTCAGACAGTAGAGCGAATTGTGTCAGGGCTTTGTATGGAGAGACGTAGGAAAGACAGGAAAAGACCTGATAAGTCAGAATGGGGCCACACTGTAGGCACCCTATTTCAATTTCAATTGATTTTTTACAACAAGTAGAACATGCACCATTGGTGCGGAGATTTTTTTTACAAACAATAAACACCAGGGCCAAAAAAGACTAACATCAGCAGAGCACTGCCTTCTGTATTCTGGAGTTATACCTGTTACTGAAATATCCTTGATGCGATGTTGATCCAGGTGGCGGAGAACAATGACGCTCTCCATTGTCCACTCTCCAGTCTCCAGTCTCCAGGGTTTTCGAATACCCATGTTGTATCACAGCCTAAGAAGCTGTGTACGAACAACAAGTGGGAATACAGTACTTCGTCTAACAGGAGTCTGAGTTTGTTATGTTGTAAACATGAATAGTGTCCTTGGATTTCCTGTCGGAGTGAAAGAAGAAGCTCTCATTGTCTGGAGTCATGAAACACAGGAGAAGGACTAACACATCTGTGTCCTAGCTGTCCAACAAGAGTCGTGGACCCATGCAGAGAAGCTGCAATGGCAGCTTGAACGATTTCCCGATCAGCATCACACTCACGGTTCACAATATGGCAGCATTTCCCCGCGCATCCATCATTAGTTGCCATGAGAGGCGTCAGCACAAATCGCATCCTTTGGTCAGTGTCACTCCAGACGAAATTTAATATGGGCAAAAAAGAGTTTTTAGGAAGAGGAACAACAAGCAAGCACTGATAAATATCATCAGTGCAAATATTTGTTAGTCCTTCTCCTGTGTTCCACGAAGCCAGACAATAATAGCTTGTTTCGCTTTGACTAGAAATCCAGTGACCCTGTCGGTTTCAACAACCCTGATGAAACCTGTGAGACAACTGAACAGATTAGGCACAAAAGCCATAGTTTTGTTTTTTTGGCGGAAAAGCATCTGATGAATTGGTTGGTTTGAGGCACGGCATAATAAAAAGGAAGATTCTTTCTGCCACATGCTCTGTGGCTCCGGAAAGCCCCCCCCCCCCCCAACTGCATCAGCTACAAACTACTAGTATTCTCTCAGATGTTATTACCAAATAATGACCTGGCAGGGCAAAGATAACATTCTTGATGCTAGTGTGGGGTTGTCTCCAGCGCCGGACAGCCTACTGAAGATTGTTCATTGCAATTGCACAGCTGGATGTACCTCTCGACGCTGCACCTGTCAAGGATGTGGCTTACCCTACACATCTGCTTTGTATAATGTCAGACTGTGCTTTGTGAAAACCCATATAACCAATCTGAACTCGTAGATTCTGACCAAAATGAAAACGATGACTCTGATGTATAAACATGGTTCCCGGCTCTGGGCCATGCAGTGTATCACATGAGGTCAACATGATGTCAGGGCGATGTCATACTGCGGAAAGAGTCAGTCGTGCAGTAATTCTAATGTATTACAAACACATTTGCCAAATCGGATTGCTTTAAAGGTGAAAAATGGTTGTTCATGATGTCATGACGTCGAAATGATGTCAAAATGACGTCATACGGAACTTTAATTATGCTTATTTTGTTCTTTGGTGTCAAGTTTCTATCTACATGTACTTGTAATACATTTATGGGGGTTAAAATGAAGCACAAATGAGTTATTGACCATTAAAATTGTAGGGGACCGCCATCTTGAAATTATGTAATCTCACCCCTTTCCTGGGCTCCGATTTCGGGAGCCTTTTTTACTGGAAATCTTTACGACCAAATAAACCATATGATATCAAAAAACCTTTTGTTGCAATTTTTTCGGGTCATACCATACATTGACCTGACTATATTTTAAGCGCGTGATGGCGTAAAAACCAAAAATGGCTATCTCTAAAATGTGACTGATTGGTGCATTCACACTAGTGCTCATGCATTGCATATCGACAAAGATTTAATTACCTATCATAATTTTTATTTTTTTTCGCCCATCAGGTGGCGTTATGAGCAAAAACGAAATGGTCCCTGTAATTTTACCGCCCGATGACGTCATTGTCGAGATTCCAGTGCCCGTCATCAAGCCACCTTGGCTACACCATGAAGATACAAATTGCTACATTCATGACACTTGTCATGCTTCTCTCCGCGTAGTAGATCGTAATTTAGGCCTACCGGTAGGTAAGTTTGCGTGCTGCATTTATAACACTTGCCGAACGATTCTGTAGTTTTGCTTATTTTCGCGGATTTTTGCCTAATTTTATCAACCACAAATTAGCGAGCTCACGCTGTTATAGTCTCGCGCAACCAGCCCCTCGTTCATACTCCGAGGTCGTCAGACCGATGGTCTGGCACAGAACGCAATTCTCATTGTAATTGGGTCAGTGACCTTATTCCGATGATTCAAAATAAGGGGAGCTTCGCTGATTGGCTAGTCACTACCAATGCATCATGGTTCTCAAAAGTTGGTGACGTTGGCTGCAGAAGGAATTTTAATTTGTGTTGTCAAGTCAATTTATAGTGTCTTTCATTCGAATTTCAGACAAGTATTCTTTCGATTGGGGAGGAAATTAGCCATATATACTATAAAAAGTGCGGTAGGCCTAACAGCAAGGACTACAAAATACTAGTTATATTCGGATGCTGCATGCTTTTTGCATTGATTGTGATGCATGCATGCATGCAGTGCAGTGTAGTTGTGTTCTACGTCATCGTCGGTAGATTGTCTGTCATGATGGTTTTACATGTCAAAGTAACCATTTGGACTAGACTCTAAAATTGGAAATTGCAAGAGTCTGGTGGCACGAGACAAACGCTGTTACCGGAGTTGCGCATGCGTCCCGCCGATTCGCCAATGCGATAAGTGACTTCAACGTTGGAAACCGGGTGTTGGGGTCTCGTTCGGGGAAGGTGGCCATTTCTTGGAATGGCTGCCTTAGCAACGCGTAGATGAATTGAGAACGCCGGGGAGAATTCTCTCCGTGTGCTGATTGCCTAAAATTGCTTCACATTTATCATGGGGGAGCTACGTAGAAGGGATGCTGTTTACGTCACTATGCGTTTTTAGCTCACCTGTGAGCTTTTGTCGTGGTGCAGCGTCCGTCGTCCGTCGTCGACCTCCTCCGTTAGTAGGGCACGTTTCGTAACCGCTGGGGCTATTGACCTGAATCTTGGTACATGTACATTATATACCCCTAGGTCAGATGACCTGTGACACCAAGTTTCGGTCTGATTCGATCCTTGGCTTGGCCTCCAGGTGGCCAAAACCAAAAATACAAAAAGTGCAATAACTCCTGAACTAATGACTGGATCATCTCCAATTTTTTAACATAGGTGTATCTAATTATAGGATACATAACATATGTAATGGTTTTTTGATTTGACCTACTTTTCAAGATCACAGAGGTCAAAGTTCTACAAAAGTGACGAACCTGCCATAGTTCTTCATTATTTCACCGAGCGTCTTCATATATTGCGTAAACGTGTATTAGAGGGGTACCTTCAAAAATACCGTGTTTCGGTCCGATCGGACATCCAATATGGCCACCAGGTGGCGTAACCTGAAAATCATCCAAGTGCTATAACTCAGGAATGGCTTGACCCAGAGTGCTCGAAGTTAATATTTACCTCCCTCTAGATGACCTTTACAAGCACGTCAAATTTCGGCCTCATTAAACATCATATATGGCAGCCAGGTGGCGTAACCGGAAAATCATCAAATGTGCTTGACTCAGGAACGACTTGACCCAGGGCGATCAAATGTGCTATGTCACTAGATGACCTTTATGTGCATGTGAAGTTTTGGCCCGGTCTGACATCCAATATGGCCGCCAGGTGGCATAACCCAAAAATCATTGAAGTCCTGCAACTTAGGAATGACTTACCCAGATTGGTCATAACTGACATGTACCTCGTTCTGTCATTACAGTATTATGTCCAAACGGGTGAGCACATGGTCCATGGACCATTTCATTTTAAATTCTACGCAAACTTTCCCCATCACCAGACGCACTGGATCAGACCGACACGTGGTTTCTCAAATGTGATCGTCTGAGCATCTTGCTGAGCAGATCAGCTCTCCCTGGAGTGTGATTTTGGCTTTATATAGGAGAGGTAACCAATAAAGGTGGGAAATTAAAACTCTCATTGAAATAACAGTATTTGTTTAATGTAGAACGAATACTGACATTAGTCATCTGGTGTTTACAAAGGAAAGGTATTAGCTACTGTGGAAATATGTCCTGTTTAACCCCTTCCTGATCCTACAAAAGGCACGAGCTGGCTAGGTACACTTTTAACCCCTCATTACCGAAAACTAATGTGGACTAAAATGTGTCCTAGGGCAGCAGCCATTATCCCGACTGTGGTTTAGAACCCGACTTCAATAGTGGAATAAGGAATATGCAATTGTGGATAAGGAATATGGATGTCAGATAATGGTTCCTTGACAAATACAATTTGTTTCCATGGAGTGGCTCGCTATTTACCCAGGACCTAGCCTATCAATGTCCACAAGGGTAAATAGTAGGGGGTTTCAAAGAGAACTAGCTCGCCATCCTAACGATGCCTTGGAAGCATTTTGTACCTGCTGGCTGCATGTAAATGAAGCAAAATAAACTGTTAAAATGAAGCAAAATAAACTGTTAAGATAAAGCTGCTAAACAGTTCATTGGCAATTTTTGTTTTACAACAAAAATCGTCGGTCAAACTACACATTTTTTTCAGGTTCATATTGGGTTACTAAACATGAACCTTGAAAAATACACATATTGGGGGGAAATTTTACACTTTGAAAAAATTTGGGGTAGGCAGGCCAGCTACCATTTTTGCCTCACCTGTGGTGATCGAGATCTTACGATGGTGCAGCGTCCGTTGTCCGTCGTCGTCTATAAGCAGGGCACGTTTTGTAACCACATGGGCTATTGATCTGAAACTCAGGCCGAATCGGTAGATGTCGTCCTGGGTAACCCTAAAGTTTACCCAGGACCAACCAGGGTAACCCTAAAAGGTACCCTGGGTAAACTTTAGGGCACTAAAGTTTACGCAGTTTGAAATTCGCGCACTTTTTCACCTGCGGTCGAGGTTGAAATTGGTATGTTTTCAATGTAGCAACACACGAAAATTCCTCATCGCACGGTGTCTGTCGTCATGGTCGTGCATGTTGTCCCAACTTTAGGCCTACCTTGTGAGCAACAAAATGTACCTTAGCTCTCTATCCGGGCTATCTATATGTAACATGTATAACGGACGCCTTGTACATTTGTTGTACCTAATCACCAGCGATAGCCTATAGGTGCCCATGCCTCCACAGCGCCGCTGGCAATTTCCCGCGCCAGTGCATATAAGTTCATCCCGAACTAGCCACTGCACTTTGGTGTCACGTTTAACACCGTCATGCAGTTCGTATTTTCCTTTCACGACCTTAACCATTTTCTTTTTGATTTCTCGACCTTTAGATGTGAACTGACCGTCCCTATAAGATGCGATCGAATTCAAATACATCTGCAAATCCTCCGCAGCAACACGAGTGACGTTATCAGCTCTCATTTTTTGCCGATTTGATGGATTTCGTGCACTGACATATGACTGAAGTGCCGTTTTCAAGATCCTCGACCGCAGGTGAAAAAGTGCGCGAATTTCAAACTGGGTAAACTTTAGGGCACTAAAGGATCGTTCTGGGTAACTTTTAGGGTTACCCAGGTTGGTCCTGGGTAAACTTTAGGATTACCCAGGACGACATCTACCGATTCGGCGAAACTTAGTAGCCTACATATATACTATGTCCTTTAACCTACGACACCAAGTTTCGGTCCGATTTTATTCTTGGTTTGGCCACCAGGTGGCTGAAAACAAAAACACAAAAAGTGCAATAACTCCTGAACTGATGAAAGGATCGTCTCCAAATTTTTATCATAGGTGTATCTAATGAGGATACATAACATATGTAACGGGTTTTTGATTTAACCTACAGAGGTCAAAGTTCAGAATTTTGACTTTTGGTGGCATGTTTCGTAACCGCTGGGGTAATATTGACCTGAAACTTGGTACTACCCCTATGTCATGACCTATGACACCAAGTTTCAGTCCCATTTGATTCTTGGCTTGGCCACTAGGTGGCCAAAACATAAAAAGTGCAATAACTCATCAACTATTGAAAGTATCGGCTGCAAATTTTTATCATAGGTGTACATGTACCTAATGAGGACACATGACGTACTTAACGGGTTTGTCATTTGACCTACTTTTCATGGTCACATAGGTCAAAGTTCGAAATTTTGCCATTTGGTGGCACGTTTCGTAACTGCTAGGGCTATTGACCTGAAACTTGGTACATATACAGCCCTATATCAGTCGACCTGCGACACCAAGTTTCGGTTCTATTCGATTATTAGCTTGGCCACTCATTCCACTAGGTGGCATAAACGAAAACTCAACTTCTAATAATTCCTCTACTCCTGTCGGAATAATTGAACCAGAGCATTCACTGTGCAGTTTAATCGGGGTGCAGCCAAGAAATGTCAAGGTTTGTCTGTCCGATGGCCAGTCTGTCTTTCTGCTAGAATGATGATTCTGGTAATTTCTTCCATACATCACAAACACGTCAGCTAAGCGTCCAGGCCCATGGACCTCTTGTTCTTTTTAGTTTTTTCTCGCTTCAGGTCTAGTAGACATTTTGGAAAGAGGAGGCTTCAACTGCTGAAATACCTTTCCCTGGCAACTTTCGTGCCATCCAAAGGAATTATAGGCAATCTGATTTCAACGTAAGTTGGAAACCGAAAGGCATCTGTGCTGATACAATTAATGACTATACTCAATAAAAAACTAACATGTGGGACTACACAAAGCTGCAGGCCCTGTGTCGGAATTTCCGAAACGTCAGGTCCTATGAAAAAATTGGACTGCGTGCATTGAGCATTATTGTTGGTACTGGACTTTGTTTTATGAAGTAAGCATATTATTCCGGAAAAAATTAAAACGGACAGAGATCGTGTTTGGGAAGCTTGAGTTGTATTGATTTGCAGGTGTTAATGTGATGAAGTTATGTTACTTATCATTTCAGAAATACTTGTGACAACCAAGAAGTACTTACTGTTGAGTGTATAAAGAAAGGTAAGCCGGGCAGCTCAAGTGAAATAAACTGTTTCGTGGTTTGAGATTTTCCTGGCGGAATTAATAAAAGTACCGCACCTGTTATATTTGAATACAAAATTTATTCCTGTATCTAACGACCGACGAGTGCGATGCCATGTTTGTCACTTGTCAGAAAAATTATTTGGATTATAGCCACACTGTTCTTGACATCCTGAGAACATCAGGGGTTCTTAGTGCTCGCTCCCTTCGTCACCGCACACAAACCCTGAGGACATACGCTGGAATCGGTGGAGTATCAAAGCCATTCGATGCCCGTACAGCAAATGTTCATCACCCCAGCGCTTCATCCCAAGTAGGCCGGTAATTGATACACATAAACTGCACAGACAAAGCTGACCCAGCAGCTCAACATGAAATCAACTCCAGCGGTGTATTCTGTTTCGCGACGTGGCTGAAAATGATAATACATTCTGTGCGATGCATGTAGGATAGGCTGAACTCAACAATATCATGTCAGCTGCTTGGCTGCGAAACACCATACATGCCATATACAGGGTGGTCCAAAAAAACGGACAAGCATACTTCCACCACCTTCAGTCCCAAACCATTGGTATGAATGGACAGAGAATCTTTCTAGAAGAAAAATAAGACCAAGATACCTCGATTCGGTCTAGTAGTTTTACCTCCAGAGCCATTTTTGTGAAGCAAAGTCAGTGGTCCTTAATAACTAACTTACCGGTGAACCGCGGTACATGTAGCATGATAGATAAAGGGGATTAGTTGTTATGCAATAATGCTCAAGTTTGATTTTCATGTTCTACATGTACCTGTACTTCATTTTTTATTTGACTTTCCACAGGATAATCCTTTTGTCAGTTACAAGGCGACGCTGCTGTGTATGCTCTTGATTGTTATGTATGGAACAATTCACCAAGGGCCTCGACCTTGCTTTACAAAATATGGTCTGCAGCTCGAACTACTGGACCGAATCGGGATATCTTGGTGTCTTTTTTCTTCTGGAAAGATTCTCCATCCAATGCCATCAGTAGTTTTGGGCTCGGGGCAGTGGAAGTATGCTTGTACGTTTTTTTGGACCACCCTGTATTACACACGCCATTATATACGTGTAACTGATCTCTTGCTAGGTTGAGTTGGGGAAGTTGAGGTAGTTATGGTTCCCGATCGCTAAGATCGGGAACCATATTGCTTTTGGTCACTGTGTCTGTGTGTGGTTGTGTGTGTGTCTGTGTGTCCGGTTTGAGGATGGGGTGTTGGGTGGTGAGGATGCCCATTTCGATTACGCAATGACCATGATGATCAGAGGTCATTATCAAGACGTCATTGTCAAGGTCAAACTTGATCATTTCTCAAGAGGTCATTATCAAAGGTCATTAATATCAAGGTCAAACTTGATAATTTGAAATATTTCCGCCTGTGTAGAGGCAGAGGCAAGGCATGCTATTACACCCATACTTAGTTATTGAGGAAGCCCATTTCAGTTATAACTATGCACCTTTGATGATCAGAATCATGCTGTAACATATGACAATTTCCATTCTTATCTAATGAACCTACCGGAACCATATGACATTTACAATGTCCTCTTGTTCAGCACTGTGTTGTGCGTGACACTACGATGCAATCTACGTGTAACGCCTGTCATCTTAAGGGGACTCGGAATGGCGTTCGCTAATTGGGCGCTTTTTCTCAGAAGGCAAACACCCCAGCAAATCAGGTGAATGTCCTCAGGTGTGCGGTGACGAAGGAATCCAGCGCTATGAACCCCTGATGTTCTCAGCATGGTTCTTGACGAAACCATGGAAAATAGGCCATCGGTGCAACAAAAATGGGCGTGGCCCACTCGAGAGGGGAGGTGTCTATTTTAACGAACTTGGCTGATTTTCTATCGCTACCACTAAATTCCATAATCATAGGGCCGTATTTACGAAGCGCGATTTTCCCCTAATCGCGCGTGACTGTCAAAATCGCAGGAGATTTTAAACCTAAAGCGTTTAGCAGCGCCTGGTCTCGGCAGACACGCGCGGTTAATCCTTCGGTTTCAGAACAAAAGGAATTCACGAAACATGGGTAGGGGGTGTTTTTCGTGCGTTTAACCATTCCAACAGTCTTGCATTCAGTTGTTCTGCAGTAGGCATATGGACGTGTTTGATATCTTCAAACTTGCTCACAAGAGGCAGATGATATTAAGCAGAGGAGCGACGATTACGTCAAATTAGTTTTCAACCTGCGCAACAGTTCCTTATTGTTAGTTGTTATGGTGTCCGATCGCAAGATCTTTTCTTCGATCCTCCTGCATGTAAACGCAGGAATGTTAACCGCGTGTGGTTATCCTGTGGGTAAACGCTGCCGATCAAGCAGCGTACAAGGTAGCAATACAATGGTTTTCTAGGCTCTTAACCTGAATCTATACTATAATGGACGGTAGCCATGTTGGATTTTGTTATCAACCTGAGTTTGACCTGTTTATCTGCTATACCTTGCTACAGTACAGGTCACAATTGACATCCCTACGGCTTCGCGTAAGTACCTCGTAAGTTACGCGTTACTTGCGCGTAACTCACGGCTTTGGTTTCGCGTAACTCACCGCGTAACACGCCAAAATCACGTAACTTGGCTCGTAAATCACTGCGTAGCTAGCGAAATTCGCGTAACTCACCTCGTAAGTTATGCGTAACATAGCTCGTGAGTTGTTGCGTAAGTTACGAGCGACTTACGCGTAGCTTACGCGAATTTAGGGATGTCAATTGTGACCTGTACTGTATGTAATGACTCGATACACAGATCGGGTGGATCGGACTTTCTGCCCTATCTCCTCCTTAGTTAGGGCTTGAATCCTACGAAGAGCGGCCTATGTGTACAGTTGTACAATAGGAGGAGCGTGTTTGATTGCGGATTGGTTTTAAAAGAAGTGCTGATTTACATGAAAAACAGAGAAAATCAAATGTGTGGTGACCTGCGCTGCCATCTACAAGAAGGTCAGTGACCTACCTACGTGTGAGTGGCTGGACAGATACACAGTGGGGCTCATGTTATGTGAACCGAGCTATCATGAATCTAGGTCACCTTTGCATTAGGGTGATTGAAGAGAATAAACCAGACGCGATGCTGCTGTTTAGAAAGTCAAAACTCCTCACTGCTCATGGATTTGACGTTAATAAACTACCCCTGTCCAAACAAACTCATCAATAAAGCAACAGACCCTCTACCTCAGGATATTCAAGGACAAACTACATGTAACTCCCAAAAAAGGTGGTCGCCACGGGTCAGTATCCTAGTAACTATGAATTTACACGCGTATTGGCCTAATCGCGCTTCGTAAATACGGCCC
>NMRB01000482.1:295327-310449 GCA_002633025.1 Notospermus geniculatus
AATGAGTTAACATATTGACCTAATTCCTGTACATTCATCATGTACACATGTCTGTGCATCCGTACATATGCAGTTTGCCGCATTAACCCCTTCCTCCATTTTGTCAGTGAAATAGAATGCTTGGATTTCCTGCTCAGACCGTCTCTCGTTTAAATTTTGCATACTAGGTCATGACGTCGTCAGATTATGCAAATTGGGTCAAAAAAGTCGGTCACGTGACCTTGTTAGGGTTATCTCCGCTAGGGTTAGAATGGCGCCACTAAGTGCAGGAAGGAAGTGAAGTCAGGAAGGCCGAGGAATCCCGACACAGTCAGTCACTGTGTCGGGATACAGTCAGTCACTGTGTCGGGATAACTGCGATAGGTGACGCTGTGAGGAGTTTCTACTACAATGCCCATCCTGTTTAAACTAGGCCCCCAATCACACAGTACTTCGAAACGACTTCATTGCTGGCCTTGGCCAGCTCTTGTTGATTTGTTTAGGAAAACTTTGTGTCCTTTTAAAGATAACCCCAAAGACGGAGAATTTAACGAAAGTCTTAAAATGCCCCAAAATGTCATGTTTTTCTGATGATATTTTGATATTTCTTGAAAATGACAAGAGCTTTTTCGAAACTTTCTTCACAGAATTTCTTGCAAATCACCAGAGATTAACATCAAGCAAATTTTGAAATGAAAATTGGTGATTTTAGAATTGTGTTTTTTCTTGATATTTTGAAATTCTGCCACAAATCCTAAATTTGGTATGTCATCATTTAGGCAACATCTTTTTGTGTATAAAAAGGGCAATCCTGCCCACAAATGACCACTGGCATCCTCTCAGCAGAATAGGAAACATCACTGTCTTTTTATTTTTTAACAAGACTGTACATGTACATGTATGTACCAGTATTTTCCCCTCTGTCTCAGGAATTCTTAGTGTGATGACACGCTGGAGGGAATTTTTGCATGAAGCCGTATTGTAGTGCTGACCTTACTGACTATATAGAACATACATGCCTATACAAGTCATTGCGGCTACAAATACAGCCAGGCCGAAGGTGCTAATTAGTCAAAGAACTGATTGAGGCTTAACATGTTTACACTTTAACAACAATTACCTGGTACGTGTTTACCGCTATAACAACAGTCACCTCAAACTTGGACATTCAAGATGGAAGATTGGAGACACCAAGTGAAAACAGAGAAACATTTTCGAAAAATGGATATGTGCAACCAATGGATAAACGTACAGCAATAAAACAAACTGCCCCTTCTTCTTAGAAGACTGATCGAGTAGCCGTCAGTTGTGGTATTTCAAACAAATTCCTCAATTTCCTCAAAATGACGTTTAAAGTTGACGCAATGGCATTCAAAATCATTCAATTAAATTTAATTTTAAAGTGCATCTTTTTGTCAACATACCACAAAGTGTATCTGATAGTGCGTGTTTTGCAGCATATTTTGCATTTTTGAAGTTGCAATTCTACCAAGCCATGGCTTGCTCAAACTTGAAAAACCTGTTTTCGATACCACTTTTGAAATCAAATTTTGATATGTTATTCAAATAAGTACATTGATAAAATTCTGAGGTGATGGAGTATAAAGATCAACGTGTCATAAAAACCAAAAATCATTCTGAAATGTTGAACAGGTCCTAAATGAATTTAGCTAAGAAGTTCAGTTCTGGATTGGGTGAATTCACGGTTGACTGCCCAATCTGTATAATATACCAGAGATATATCAAATGTTGAGATTTTGTCGGTCACACTTTTGTTTCTTGAAAAATTCTCCAGGGTCAGCATCATGATGATATTGATATATCAAATTTGATATTTTGACATACCGGGAGATCTGCCACAGTAAGCGGCTTGAAACTGGTATCACAACATCAAAATTCATCCACGGATGTTATTGCAACTGAAATTTTCTGTTTGCACCTGCTCGGTCGCATGATATTTGCAGATATCATGGCGGGATTTGATTTTCAAGTTTGATAACTTGACATACATGTAAGTCAGAATCTGGTGATGGTAGCAGCCTAAAACCTTCACCTACACCTAGTTTATCAAGGATGAGCTTTCAGATTACGCAATGACCTTGAAGATCAGAGGTCAAGGTCAAACGGTTCCAAAGTGCAAATCTCCTCGTAATTTCAGGAGAAATCCAACTAGAAGACTGAATTAACCATCCCCTATATGTTTAATCAAGGATGCCGGTTCCTGTTGCGCAATACTTCTCAAGGTCAGAGGTCAAGGTCACAGTCAACAGTCACAGATAACACGAGATAAGTCAGAACCTGGTGATGGTGGAAGCCTAAAACCTTCACCTACACCTAGGTTATCAAGGATGAGCTTTCAGATTACGCAATGACCTTGAAGGTCAGGGGTCAAGGTCATGGTCAAACAGTTCTAAAGTACAAATCTGCTCAGAAGTTCAGGAGAAAACTAATTAGCAGCCTGAATTAACCATCTCCTATTAGTTTAATCAAGGATGCGTGTTCCAGTTACGCAATGCTTCTCAAGGTCAGAGGTCAAGGTCACAGTCAAGCGTCACAGACAGTATGAGATAAGTCAGAATCTGGTGATGGTGGATGCCTAAAACCTTCACGTACGCCTAGGTTATCATGGATGACCTTTCGGATTACGCAATGACCTTCAAGGTCAGAGGTCAAGGTCACGGTCAAACGATTTTAAAATGCAAGTCTACTCAGAATTTCAGGGGAAGAATAATTAGAATCCTGCATTAACCATCTCCTATAGGTTTAATCAGGGATCCCTGTTCCAGCTACGCAATACTTCTCAAGGTCGGAGGTCAAGGTCACAGTTATTTACGTCTCTAGAGCTAGTTAAACTAGCTCTAGAGACGTAAACTTTTCATCGGGAACCACTGACGTCGCTCCGATGTCCTTCTCTTGTTGAACACGATTTTCGTGCGCGGAAAGCAGCTGCCATGCCGTAATTTTGGGCGTTTTCCGTTATCACTTTTGCTCTTCCGTTCACAACCAATATTAGTGCCATGCGCTCATCTTCGCTGAAATTATCATGCCGTTTCTTGCCAGACATCATGCATGGAATAGTGCACTATTGTTCACTGCCCCTATACACGTAACTTCACATTCTACAACGTTCGCCAGGCCTGAATTAGGGTGGGTATACACTACAAGCGATTCGCCCAACGCATGCGATGGTTCTTTGTTATTTCATGCCGCAATGCCTCCCAAACAAAAGCAATTCGCGTGCGATTCCAAATCGCTTTGCGAATCGCTTCTAGTGTGCACCCACCCTAATTCAATCGACGCGACTTGATCTGGTCACCGCAGGGTTAGGGTAGGAACACACCTAAGGGTGGCTACACACCTAACGCGATTCGTTGACGCATGCGACAACGCCTTTGTTATTTTCCGCCGCACTGCACGCAAACAATTGCGTTGACGCATGCGTCACCCAATCGCATGCGAATCGCGTTAGGNTATACACTACACGCGATTCGCTCAACGCATGCGACGGTTCTTTGTTATTTCATGCCGCAATGCCTCCCAAACAAAAGCGATTCGCGTGCGATGCCAAATCGCTTGGCGAATCGCTTCTAGTGTGCACCCGCCCTTACAAAGGCGTTGCCGCATGCGTCAACGAATCGCGTTAGGTGTGTTCCTACCCTTAGGTGTGTCCCTACCCTTAAGCTAGGCGCACATGTGCAGCAAATCTCGATGCAGTAGGGGTGTCTTTAAAGTTGACTGACCCGACGCTGTCAACTCGTCATTTATCCGTGTCAGTCGACTTTCAAAAACACCCCTGCCGCATCGATATTTGCCGCACATGTGCGCCTGGCTTTAGCCGCAAGATTTGACCACGCACCATCAAGAGAAAATCGCGCTTCGTAAGGCCCATAGAGTATGAACATTGTTGGAGATGGTGTGTACCGGCACCAAACATTACTTGAAGGCCCGTTTTTTGCAGATCTTGTAAAAATTCACTCCTAAAGCCCGTTAAACCCTAAACTGGAATTTTTAAAAATATGAAAATTGCCCCCTCCCCCGACCGTATACGGTGGCCGGGACTGTATTCAGTCCAGGCCAGGCAGATGTCTCTTTGCTGCGTACAATCTGCTTGTGAATCTTGGAATCCATATACTCTGAGTGCTTAGTTAATTGGTGGACATAGGAAACTCGTGTGAGAATTTAAGGCAAGATGCGACATGTTGCCTTTTTCCTACATGAAGGATGTAGCAAGAGAAATGTCAAGTGACAAATTGAAATCTTTTTTTTCAGAATGTGGCCTACCAGGAGATGAACCGGGATCTTTCCAGTATCTTACAAGTGGAGAGTCAGCACCTGTGACACGGTGGCCGTGGCAGGTGGCGATCAATGAAGTTCGATTTTTATGTGGCGGCACGCTAATCAATCGTGAAGTTGTGCTAACTGCTGCTCATTGCTTCATTGATAAACATAGGTGAATGCAATAGACAGACGGTAATACCGGTGTGATAGAATCTAATGCCTCCGTCTTCCTGATGTCTCTTTGATGTATTGCTTGTCACCACAGGGACTTGATGCATATTGGTTGGGTAAGGTATAAGATATATGTAGTATTTGGGCACCCTCAAGTTTGCCCCGCCCATAAGTAAGACACCCCTCGGAGAAAAATCATAAGGGATTTAACCAGCACCCCTGGACCAGATACAGATCTTTCTCTATTTCATGATACAGAAATATACCGGTATATACCTTATATATGAAAATTAGAAAATCTAAGCGCGACAGCTACGAGTTCGCGACTTGTTTACATGTGTTGGTGACATTTCGGCGTACTTTTGTATCAAAGTTTTTTCCTAATTTGTGCCAATTTTTCAGTCTTTTGGAATACCACTATGAGAAGTGAGGATAAATGAACGGATTCATGACAGTTAATTATTCGAATTTAGTCAGGTTTGACAATAATTGGTGATTTTGTTCAGTACATGAAATACACTATGCACCACAGGCAGCATATGGGTAAACCATAACGTACCAGGCAATAGCCGTCAATGTCATATCGTAAATGAAGCTGTGCCTGGTCGATATGGTTACCGTAACTATATCCTACCCTACCCTACCCGTCGGTCATGTCGATAGGCGCGAGGCATGTTGCATGCATGCGCATAGGCCTAAAAGTGCATTCTGCAGATGGGCTGCCCGCAGTCGATCTGCAGAATGCACGTCACAAACCTCAGGTACATCTATAGCAGTCTGGGGCCCTAATTCGTGTTTCTCTTTTTCATCTATATTTCAGAATTTGGCACTTTTTTTTCTGTATATGCGATTTGCTTCCTGCAATACGTTATTTAGTGCAAATCTTCACAAACTTTCGCAGCTTTAATTGATGCATCAACCTTCTACCTGCTTCATCTACCTTCCGGTACCACCCACATCTACACACCGTATAGGCCTAAATCTATACCCAGCACCTCTCTTTCACTTCACTGGTTGTACATTCAATTAGTAACGCACCAATGTAGTCCAAAATGAAGTGTGGTGAGAATCCTTATGGTGCCTGATTCAGGCTTGGGTTGAATTTTTTTATGAAATGGGATTCCATAAGTTTTCTCCGTGTGTCATCTGCAGAATGCATTTTGAAAAGAGGACAAAATTTGAAACGTTTGCCTCCACAGGTGTCAAGGTGTTCAGATACAGATTGAATTCTCAAGTTTGGGTTATTTATGCGATTTGTGGAGATTCAATCTTTGTCTCAGCTTGTTCCTTGTTTCTCCCACATATATTTCCTCACAGCCAGTACATGCTAAAATGTAAATTCTCCGTTTCACAATTCATGTTTGCGTTAGGATGAAACTCTTTGTTCATCCCTTTGAATTTAAAAGAGTCGCCTTCAGTTATGTCATTCCAAAGTAGGCATCTACTTTTGTGACAATTAGATACTTGAAAAGTTTGCTTCCCTTTCGTGAATTTGGCTCTTGTTAAAATTCTTTTAAGATTTGGAGGCTCTCTCTTTGCATTGATGATTTTGTTATTCTGAAGCATATCTCTCAGTTTAGCATCGTTTTGGAGGAAGTGTTTGTTTTTATTGATGACCTGTGAATAAAAATCCACATTGTTAGGGTTATTAGTATTAACAAACGTTAGTATGTTGTAGTTATTGGAGTCTTTTGGCTTTGGTGTCCTGAGGGTTTCTATGGCTTTATTAATTCCATATTGGATGAGCTTAATTGGATATCCTCTTTTCTTCAGATTCAATGTCATTTCCTGGAGACGCTTTTCTCGCAATTTAGTGTCCTTAACTATAGTACAAATCCTTCTGGCCAGATTAAAAGGGATATTGTACTTAGTGTGTTTGGCATGACATGATTTGAAGTGAAGATATTGTTTGGTATCTGTTGGTTTAGAGTAGATATCGGTGACTATCCGATTTCCTTGTTTAATGACCAAAACATCCAAGAAGGGAATGTTTCTTTCACTGGTCTCAAGGGTGAAATTCAAATTCTTACACAGGCTGTTTAAAATTTCATGGAAATCATTTATATTTCCTATGTCCTTTTTTCCACAGTAAGAAGTAATCGTCAATGTACCGTTTCCATTGATCAATAATGAATTGTGCCTGTTCAGGGTATTTCTGTCTGACCCTCGGGTACAGTCTAGTTTCCTCTAGATACATGTATGCTAGGGTCAAAATTGCATAAACAGGGCCTATTTTTGAACCCATGCATGTACCCTTGGTTGACCTTATATATATAGGCCTACCTTACCCAACCAATGCATCAAGTCCCTGTGCTTGTCACAGGATTAGGGGTCATGGCCTCTTAATTCAATGGTGCCGCATAATGGGCAAATATATTGTTGGGGGCATCCTATCGGAGGGCATTAGATTCTATATTACACCAGTAATTCCATACCAATGAGGTGCCTCCTTGACCTCCAATCTTCTTCATACACAATTTCCCTTATTCTGTGCAGAAAGTATACATGAATCCACATGAACTAGCTTTTTACTTGAAGAAAAAATGCTGAGTAAGGGAAATACTGTCCTTTGAAGTTACAGATTTTGTACCATGTGGAGAATTTTGTTTGTGGTTACGATATGCAATTGGGCTTACTGGATATAGCATAATCATAAAAAAACATAACATAATCTTAAACCTAGTACCCAAAGTTATACCCAGTTGAGATGTACAAAAAGTGTCCTGGATATCATGTTTTTTACACGGGAGCGAGGTGCAGATGGCACGTGCAGAGGGAGCGCATCTTGTGCAAGACCCCATGACAGTTGGTGTTCGGTATCAGAGGCGATTTCGAGAAAAAAGCAAAAGAAGGATTTTAGTTTAATGGAGAATGCATTACACAGTCAAACTTCGAACGAGTATTCTGCAACACCTGTCGCTTCGAAATCAATGTGCTCTTCACAAAATGTACATTGCGCCCTACTTATTTCAAATATGCCATTAACTCATTTCAACAAAATTTTCATGGAACCTCGTTTCCAGGTGCAGGGCCACCGGTGAGTTTGCTACGCGGTGACTCTGCGAGCCATCGATCGATCGACCCGTCGCGACGTCATACTGTGAATTTTGCGTCATGAAAAAGTCACGTCCCCACGTTGCTAAGCGACTCATAGGAAACTCAAAATGTAAAAAAGGAAGTGAACGCTGGTTTGACATGTTTGATAGCTGACTGGGTGTCTCATCGTATTGCATAAAATTCCCCCAAACCCTGATAAATGGTGCAAGCTTGCATTGTCAGCGGGTGCAAAGTCACGTGCTGCCAAGGGAAATCTGGCATAGAATTCCAGATGAATACGAATTTCCGTCAAAAGAGCGCGGTGGTTGCAAGCCATCCAACTTCCAACCCGAACCCGAAGATGACGATCGTTAGGCCTACATGTGTGTCGTGTTTGCTCACTGCATTTTGTATCAGGTAGGTAATGTTAATTGAAGGAAATACTGTAAAATCGGACTTGTAACATCACTTTGGTAGACCAGCCCACTTCATTACTATGATGGTCACATGGCTCTACATTAATAGTCTGCAATACAAGCTGGGTTCTGATTGGTTAACAAACACAGTAGGCCAAAAATTACCATTGAACTGACGCGAGGCGTAATGTGACATTGACATGCCTAGGTCTATTCTGAATTTATTGAGTACAGTTGATCAGCTCTCAATGAAGTCTTTTTTCATAACACCCATTAAAGAACATGGTCATTACTGGTGTTAATAGCTTTCATGAAAAGTGATCGACCCGGGGTGATCGATTAGGCAATCAAGATCATGCCCTTCTATCCAATGCCTAGTCAATGCAACTGTGCATAATCGTAAACATTGATTGGATANCCCCCCCGCCGCATGACTCATTCAATTTCTGCGTGTGCCAAGATGAGGCAGACCTTGGTTCATAAATTCGATCAACTGATCTAAGTGCTAAACTGAAGTTAGACTTCGACCTGATGCATGTGCATGTTTCATTTCACTGAATCTCTTGTCACATATGAATTAAAAACTCTCGGCTTCTGTCTCGATTTCAATCATCGAAGCGGCAAACTACTAATATGACAACCAATCACCTAGCGGAACGACAAGAAACTAGGTATCCGCGCCACTGTCATTGTGGGCGTGGAAATAATGAGTGCTCCCGATTATGTTATGCTTTTTATGATTATGCTATATCCAGTAAGCCATGCAATTAAGTAGTGGGGGAGTCAATGACCTGAAATCTCTGGCTGGCGGTCAGACAATCCCAGAGGTGTTCTACTCGTGTGTGTGTATCGTGTAGGGCGGCGTAGGTTGAGTTCGCGTTGAAGTATACGGTGTACGGATACGCTGACGAACAAGGTATTATGGTCATGATGAATCCTTTATTAGGCCATTGTTGGCGAGCGTGTTCGTACACCGTCCACCACGATGTCTACACCATCGACATTTCCAAAATATTTCAAAAACATCCAGCTCTAGCCATGGTAACATTTCCAAAACACCGTTGTTTTCGGTTTGTTGCAGAGTGTGGACTGGACCGGTAACTTTTGCAAAACAATTTGAAACCAGGTCTGACAATGTTGCAGAGTGTAATCAACCCCGAAACAAGCCACAAAATTTCCAAAACAGATTTTAAAATGTTTTGTCCCAGAAAAGGTGGACAGGCATGTCTACCTGATGTAGACAGGCCGGTCTACACCATCAACATTTCCATAAACATTTCTAAAAACATTGAGTTGCAACAAAAGTTTAAGCACCCTTGTTTGCGATTGCTTCCCAGTGTGGACAGACTTGCAACAATCAAAAACATGTTTTGAAAAAAGTTTTGAAAATATTGCAGAAGAATTCCCACGAAATTTCTTCTGTAACCCTTTTAAAAACACAAATACGTTTTGAATTGTTGCAAGTCTGTTCCACACTGTGCAACAATCCCAAAACAAGCATGTTGCAGATTTGTTCCGAATCAATGTTTTTAGCCATGTTTTGGAAATGTTGATGGTGTAGATAAGCTTTTCTGTGAAAAATAACCTCGTCGGCAACCTTGCACCTATTAGTCCGTGAGCCAGGCCGATTTTGACTACCAATTTCAGACACCTCAGACATCAGACTGATCAAAAATCCATGTTGGATCTGGTCACTAAATTGGTAGTCAAACTGCAAAATTTGGGGTCTGGCTCATGGACTATATCAACTTAAGGCACGGACACCCTGCTCATGCACTTGACACAGGTTCGACCTTTGTGCAGATTTCACAGGCCGGTGACTCGACATTTATCCACTCGTTGCCACGTTTTCAAAGGTGGTGAATTCACTGAATGAGCACTGAATGAGCACTCGCTATTCAGGAACAACAACATCGAAGCATGGAAGCACTCGTTATAGGGCACTCGCTTCCAACTCGTCAGAACATCTTTGTAATGCCAGTGGAACAAAATAATATAAGATAGGCTGATCAGGAGTGCAAGATATTTAACCTCCCTCTGATAGATAGTAATGCCTTGTATATAGGCCTTAACCCATCCATCCAAAACTGGTCGATGAGACCTGTCTAATGCCTAGGTCACATATCCCCCAAAATTAAAAAAGGGGTAGGCATGTCTGTATCCACTCCGGGGCCCGTACGGCGAGTAAAAACAGACAGTTTGGCCAATTTCTACGGTGCCCAGTTTGATCTAGTTTAATTTCCGCTGATCCATCGAGGCGATTTCCGCATAATTCAGCTTAGATCTGAGTTTCAGTCTCAAAAGTCCACAGCAAGCCGCTGGGTGGGGAAAATCGTATGGCGCCCGGTGCATTTGTGACCTAGGCTTTACTGGTGCTACTTGTTCATCCCCAAGAGGAAAGAGCGTGATGTTGGTCCACTCGTCAGTCACACGGTGCAGATTCGTCATTCATCGATGTTGGGAAGTCCGAGACACTCCCAGTTGCACCGTCGGATTATGCGAGCCTCTCGCGTGTGAATTCGACTTCTTAGGAAAATCTTTTTCGGAGGCATTCGACAAAATAAGTACAGAATGGGAAGCTCGACAACTTTTCCGGGAACGTCGTGGATTGAGGAGGGGGGGGGGGGGGTCCGTGCCTGAAGTTGATAGCTGCATAACAACCTATGTGTGTCCTGGATATGCCTACCCGTAGATATATTCATACTTGATGACTAACATGCCAATATCATACATGTATGAAAATTCCAATATGAACACTAATGAAAAATTGATGTGGTTCATTTTCCAGCAATCACGTTGACATACCTTCGTACACTTTCATAATGGGGAGTAAGTACCCGAGGGAAAAAAATGGCACAACCCCCACACAAGTCATCCGCAAAGCTCGAGATATTGTGGTTCACGAATCGTATGACACATCATCTCAGGCAAATGATATCGCATTGGTCTTTCTCGATAAGCCAGTTGCCTATACGACGAACGTCAAGCCAGCTTGTTTGCCTGAACCGTCAGAGGAGTTTCCGACGTCATCACTGTGTTATGTAACAGGTTGGGGAGCCATAGACAGGGCTGGCAGTAAGTTCTGTGCAGGACAACGGACTCTTAGAAGTAAAGATTTTGATGTTCTGGACACAAATATGCGACCCTAAAATGTTCTTCGCTGAAACGAAAAACCCTCAGTACCCTTAGCACCAACGAAGATTATCTTGAACGCCGTGACTATTTGCACAGCAAGTTGCTGTGAAAATAGTACTTCTCGCACTGCTTACACACCAGATTCTAACCAATGAAAACGCGAGGTTCATAATGAGGATGCATTACGATAATTTATGCACGGGGCGTATTAAACAACGAAGTGATTGTTCACACGCCTAATCTTCAGTCAGCTGACTGGCGCAGTGGAAAGATGAAGTGGACTGTAACCCAAAGGTCGCGGGTTCGAATCCCGGTAGTCCTTTTTAGTTTTTTTCTTTTTTCTTACTTTCTTTTTCTTTTCTCTTTTCTTTTCACTGTTGCGACTCTTTGAAATTTCTACATGGAATAGTTGGTTAATTAATCCTTTCTTAGTGGTGACACTGATAAACACGGCTACAACTTGGGAAGATCACACCCTGGTATTCGGACTCATCCCCATACTCTGACTCACAACCTCAGAGGAATTAGCTATCCTAATGACGCTAACCGACAGAATGCGTAACATATACATATAGGTCTGGTGTCTAAGATCATATTTTGCTAATTTTCGGTCAAAATGTACATGAAAAGCACGTTTTTCCGGACCCCCGGGGGGGGGGGCACTTGGCCCCTACCCCCTCCAGCAACATCTCTTGTTGTGATGACAAATGTTTGCCAAGAGCTCCCTGGGCTGAGTCCACGTAGGGGACGTAACCTCACCATGCACTTGCACAGAATCAAACGTTATACTAAGATCGAAATAGGCCGAAGTAGCATTCGTTCTAAGCTGGTACCCTGCAAGTGGCCAATGTATGACTCATTTTGCCGAATTCTAGAATTTCGCTGTGAAAATATCATCTTTTCCTAATTAACACAGCAAAATCTTGAATACAGGTTGAGCGATACCTTTTCAGTTGTTTAAGTTTGCCAGGGCATGTGACAATGGAAAAGTTGTGGCTCAAGCTGAGTTCAAGATAATCTTCGTTGGTGAATATGGCCCTCAGAGTTCATGTGTTGTGAAGGGGTTGTCCCTGTGGACAACCCCTATGGTTTTTTCAGAACCTAAAAAAAAACGTTTATTTCTATGAGTGTGCCCTGCCCCGTTAAAATTTCAAATGTTCATTTAGCTGAGTGCAACCCGGAAATTCAAAATACTCTTTCTAGCATAAAGATAAGCTTGTGAATCGATAAAGAGGCGATTTTACTTTATCGTCAAATTTCAGCACCGCCACCTGATCTACAAGAAGCTAAGATGAGGCTTTGGACGAGACGAAAATGTAACGGTCCATCTTTTTGGCACGGTCAAATTAGTCCGAATCAGATGTGCGCTGGTTATGTGGATGGCCCTCATACAATTTGTCCTGTACGTTACACTCTTCCTCGATTTCCTTTGAAATTTATATTAGTCTGTAAGGCTGACTTTACATCGGATGACACGCGACTAGAACACGCAGGCGAACAAAGGTTTCATGAGGATGAATCCTTTGTGAAGCCATTGTTCGCATGCGTGTTCGTGTCACGTGTCATCCGATGTAATGTCAGCCGTAGACAGACTGGGCCGTCACGCGGTACCGTGATTCGCGCTTTACCGTGAAATCCGTGGTGAAAAGAGGAAGTGGATCGAATGTGGCGCAACCGCACAACTGCTCGCCGAGCATGGTGGGAATGGTGGTCGCGCTGCAGCGTGATATCACAGGGCAGTTGAAGTCAACGTTTTACAATGGTTTACTTGTGAAGATTACAACAACAATCGCGGCTAACCGAGGCCACCCGAAGATAAGAGACTTTAGCACGTCTAATTTCAAAAAAGCGTCAATCGTTTAAAAAAAGCGTCATTTTGAAATGACCTGTCCAAATGCAATCTCTATCATCTTATCTACATACCTGAACTGAATTTCAGGCTTTGCAGGCGTTTATGGCGCCGAAAATGGCATATAATGCAGGTAGGCGTGGCAGGCCTGCCATTACGGCTGTCGAGGTAAATTTCGGTCAAAAATTGCCTGTAAAATCTTTAAACGTGAGTTTGACACAGTGAATTCTTGCTTGTTTATTGACAAAAATTGTATAAATTTACGGTGAGAAGTTTCCGTCCCCTCCACGCAGGATTGTATGTGTTTTCTGCCAAAACAAATATTGTATTTTGTACAGCCATTTCGCGGTTGGGCGCGACAAAGCCACGTGCACGTTTCCATCACGGTACCGCGTGACGGCCCAGTCTGGTAGAGTTCCTACGTGTCAGTTTTAAACACAGGTCGGAAAAACTAAACTCCCATTCACTGATAACATCCTATTGGGGCAATATAGGCTTTATCTGGGCATAAGGGACAATATTGGATGCATTGGTCCAAAACATTACCAGGATAGGCTATATATCTTGGCAGGTGGAGCCTCGTATTGCCAACATTGGACCGATATTGGGCAGGCAGCCTGCTATTGTCAACATTTGGAATGCCGTGCCGACCAATATTGATCATCTGCATGTTTATTCATTGCCCAGTTTCATCAGAAACATAGATGGGTCATAGGGCCAATGTTGGCTGTACGTACTGGCCCGATAAATGCCCAGAAAAGCTGTAATGGAAGCGCAGCCTATGTGATATGGGTCCAAGTGTATTTTTCAAGCTGTCGCCTGGCGGCCATAGCTACAGTAGCTTATGCTAGCTAGAGTTACCATTTTCCAACATGGCCTCCAAATGGGCCAAAATTTGCTGGACACCCCATAGAGGGTACCAAGACTCATGATCACACCATACAAGGTTCTAGGTCAAATAGCCACGGAACATGCCACCAAGTGGCACAAATCTGAACTTTGACCTCTTTAACTTTGAAAAGTAAGCCAAATAAAAAAAAATTAAGTATGCCATTGTATCCTCACTACAGGATTGGCCAGAGAAAGTGTTCCTCGAACAATAGCATTTGTGTTGTTTCCCTATTGTTTGAGGGACACTTTCTCTGGCCCACCCTGTAGATGCACCTACGTGTATGATAAAAAAATTAGGAGGTGGTCCAGCGATAAGCGCAGGAGTTATTGAACTTTTTGTGTTTTCGGTTTCAGCTACATAGTGGCCAAGCCAAGAATCGAATAGGTCCGAAACTAAAGGCGCCTCTCCACGTGAAAGTTTTCTTGCGCAGGTTGGCTCTCTATGGGCAACTCAACTGCGAGCAATTGTTTATGTCTTTGGTCTCAGCGTAAGCCGTGAGGAACAGATAATGGTGAATTGCCCATTGTGAGCCAACATCTGCGAGAAAACTCTCACGTGGAGAGGCACCTTAAGTGTCATTGGTCATCTGACATCGGGGACATGTACCAGGTTTCAGGTCAATAGACCCAGTCGCCACGGAACATGCCACCTAACGGCAGAATTTTGATCTTTGACCTCTGTGACCTTGAAAAAAAGGTCAAAGCAGCCTCATTAGACCTACGTCTGATAAAAAATGGGTGAGGATCCGACCAACCGTCCAGGTCGAATGGGGCTTGATGTTTTAAGACAATAGCTCCAGTGGTGGTACATGTAGGTTACAAAGTAGATTGATGCACTGCAGTTCATTAAAAGGTCAATAGTGCAATCACTAATTTATTATTGGACGGTCCTTCACCAAGTCATAGGTACGGGTACTTCTAATGAAGACAAGCCTGGCGGCGACAGGGTTCACAATGTGACTTCTTAGGGGTGGCACTCGGCCTCATTCCCCCAGGCTTCAGCAGCCGTTTATTGGCACATAAACACAGATGATGGCGTATTCACAACAACCAGTGTAACAGTCCTATCCACGGGAGACAAGAGCATAAATGAGTAAAATAACATTACGTAATATTATACATGTATAGATCTACTACACCGCGAATAAAGTAGCTAGGCTAATAGCCCTACGCGCCAAATAGAGATCCCTTTGCAGGATACATGTAATCTCGAAATCTGCCTATAGGCCTACAATTCCACGTCGACGTCAACTTCAGCCATTTCACCAACTCTATCATAGGAGGGAGGGCAAGAGTGTCACGAATTATAAATTCAAATATACAACCGACATCATATTTCGCCACCTTCTAAGAATTTTATCGTTCAG
>NMRB01000482.1:310466-330200 GCA_002633025.1 Notospermus geniculatus
CCCCCAGTAAAGAAATTCACAGGATTTCTGTTCAAATATTCTCACACAAATAAAACAGCCATATAGAATACTAGCATTTTACCCGTCTGCAGCGGGTTATGGTTGGGCTGGTTCGGTCATGTCGGTGAGATTAAAGCAGATTTGGAATATGATTATAAAATGTGGGACTTTAACGTAGTTTATGATGGTAGGACAATGTTTTTTTGCACAGAGTGTAGTTAGTTGAGCAGTTCTGGCTAGACGACATTGATAGTCTTGTTGTTGATGGCGTGGACATAATGATGTGTTTGGTCTGCCTACTCTGGAGCATCCGACACATAGTTGATCATGTGTGAAGCATGGATTGGACAGAGAGAGGCCAGCGACCGCCGTACACAACCCCACCACCTAACCCTACGCCGCCGATGGGACAACCTACCGTATACTGTTACATGGAGAGCCATCTAGGAGAACACCCTGGGCATGAGCACTACTTGTCTAATGTCTGTCGTAGAAACCAGTTGGTCGGAACTCGGCATTATGGTGTCCTCCTCGGATAGTGCGGCTGCAGTAACTGCCAAAATTGGTTGTGAAAACAACTTTACCGTCCTACCTCAAACGAAGCACCAGATCCAGTCGCTACTCAGATTGAGTAAAAGAGGTCAAGTCAATTGGCGGATGGTCGTAAAATGTAAATCTACCTCTACGCTTATGGCAGGCCGTTTGTACATTTATTAGAGAAACCCGGTATTTCTAAGAATAACTTGGTATTTCGATCGAAAAACCATGTATTACGCTGAAAAACATGGTTTTAAGGCCAATTACTTGGTATTTCGACAGAAATACCTTGTTTTTCGCTCAAAACATGGTATTTCGATGTAAAACTAGGTAATTCAGGCGAGAAACAAGGTTTTACGGCCGTATCTTGATAAAACCTGGTAATTCTACCGAAAAACATGGTTTTTCGTGAATTACCGAGTCTTAAGCAAGAAAGTTGGAGAAAAACAAGGTATTTCGAAAGAAACTTGGTTTTTAGCTCACCTCTGTGAGGTGAGCTTCTCCCATGGTGTGTCGTCCGTCGTCGTTAACAGGGGTGGCACGTTTCCAAACCGCTTGGGTTACAAACTTGAAATTTGGTGTACAGGTACCCTATGGTAAAAACTATCTCTGGACCGAAACTTAGCGCTGCTGCTTGTACACTCTGGCCTGTAGGGGGCGCTTTGCAAAAACCTTCTTTCGGCCGTATCTCCTGAACGCGGTTAGCTAGAACCACAAAACTTTTATGGTGGGTTCCTCTGATGAGACTCCATCACATAAATCCCGGGTTTTTGATTTGACGTACTTTTCAAGGTCACAGAGGTCAAAGTTCAAAATTCACTGTTTGGTGGCACATTTCATTGCTATTTGACATAAAGTGTTGTGATTTGGTGTNCCCGTCAACAAACCGTGAAGGTGTCGGCCGGATGCCGTGCGGTAAGCTTCCGAGCTCCGTCCGATGAATAGGTGGTACACCGCACGGTACCCGTCAAACTTTTTTCACGAGAATTGGCAGACAAAATCGTGCGAAGCCCGCCCGGTCACTGGCAGGAGCCCGTACAGGACCCGCAGGGTACACTACGGGCCTTCTACGGGCTTTCTACGGCCTACCGATCACATGAAAACGCCCGGAGAATTGGGAGCAGCAAGCTAATCAATGCGGCGCCCGTTTGGCTGGCGAAAAATGTCCCGGTGCCCGTGGCGACCGTGAGGGAACCGGCCGGGCACCGTACGAAATTGGCGAAAATCGGCCAAAATGTCTGTTTTTACTCGCCGTACGGGCCCCGGAGTGGATATGTGACCTAGGCCGATTGTTGACGGGTCTTGCGATTACTCTCCACCAATTTTCACCGGGCACCGTAGAATATGTGACCACACACACCGTAGACATGAAATTCGTAATGGACCCGTACGGTCTCTGAAATCCACGGCAAGCCGCCGGTGGGGAAAATCGTAGGGAGCCCGGTGGATATGTGACCTAGGCATAAACAAGGCCTCTTGAAGGTTCAAATATTTTTTTGTCCTGCTGGACATAAATGCAGGAATGTTCAACGCCTGTCATCGTGCGGGTAACCGCCGCCATCAAGCACCATTCAGGCAGCAAAACAATGCTTTTCTATGCCTTTTACCTGAATATATGAATTAAAACGCTGATTCAGCTAAACGCCCTTCGTGAAGTCGGCCCAATATGTCTTCGACCGCTCTACGATTGGTACAGGTACTTGAAGCGCTTTCATTTTCATTTATCAATCTCACGTCACGGCAGCACACAATTTCCTAATGTGTTGTCAATATCTAAATAATTTTGTTGTCGGCCCAGACGGGAATCGGCCCAGGTTCCATTCATTTAGAGGCAGGAGCCAACGACTGAATGAGACACGAGTCGTCGATACGTACTAGTATGTCTACCGTTATTCAGAGACCTGCCGAATCGAAAATACTATTAGTATACAAGTGTTTACGCATGCATATTGCATGAATTCTAAGCACCAGGCGCGGGATGCAAGGTAAATGATACCTTCACATATCTGTTCAATGCCACTTCGTAGCAAAATGCCAGACGTGATAGAAAGTGGTGTTGCGTTTCAATGGTATCGGCGCCAAAATCAATCCCTTACCAGGAGTCGTTCGATTATTTTCCTCGGGAGTCGGATATCAGAACGATTGCACACCACGGACACCCTTTGGAACGAGGTTGTGCCAAGATGGCGTCTTCAATCTCATCCCCGTTTGCTTCTTTTTCTTTGTTGTCGAATATTACAACGACTACGCAGTGTGTGCATACCCTAGGACACGTAGGATCGAGATTGCGCCAAGATGGCGTCTTCAGTTGCCTTCAGCGCCACCTGCAGCAAATTGTGGAAACAAGACTTAACGGTCGATGCGTGTTTGCCTGGGTTCCAACATGTCCGATAGATATTCCTGTAAGCAGTGTGAAGCAAAGTAATGATTGTTTAGCGACGAAACAGATGGGCCCATGGTTCGTTGCTTGCTACTACGCCTCTGGCGTGTTGGAGAAATGAGGAGAGTGAACTCAGGGTATCGATGAAATATACTGTTGTACATAACTGTACCTCTCAAATGTATTCACGCTTTAGGGTGAATGCCTTCTTTTCAGACGAACGCCCTGTATTATGCCCCAATCACACTGAGCTAGTTCTCAGTACATTCTTGGAAATATCTGCCCGCGAATGGGCTCAAACTGTCTGCCAACGGAGTGGACGTATAGTGGCAACTTTTTACAGTCTTTTTACGTAAAAAGACTGTAAAAACTTGCCGCTACGTCCACTCCGTTCGCACACGGTTTGAGCCCGTTCGGCAAAATTTTCAAGAACGTACTGAGAACTACCTCAGTGTGATTGGGGTATTAGTAAGAACACAGTTTCAAAAATTGTAAACATGCGCCTGTGACAAAGTTGCCACTTTGTTTCAATTATTGCATTCATTTTGGGGAGGAGAGGTTATATTTAAGAGTGTACACGTAATTAACCTTTGCATTGTCATTGTCTTGAATGCAGTGTAAGGTGATGTATGTCAAATCATTCACTCAGAATATGTTCATTTCGTATAAGACTCTTTCCCTTCATCACACTGACTGACATGTGTTACACCTCTAGTGGATTATGATGATCTTTTGTGGACTTGGAACTCTTTTGTGTTCGGGCGGTGGCAGGGATTTAAAAAGGAAGGGGGTGGACATGTATTATTGGCAGTGCAGATCTAGCTGCCAAGACTGGTAGTTTGTATTCATGGAGGAGCTCCTGGTTGTGATTCCTGGTGTTGGTGCCGTGCATGTCTTGTGAGACATGGATTGTTCCTGGTGTTGGTGCCGTGCATGTCTTCTGAGACATGGATTGTTCCTGGTGTTGGTGCCGCAGAGCTTTTGTATGTTCGTCTGATCCTGGCGTTGGAGAGCGACGGATTTCCAATGTAGGGCAGCAGTTTGAGTTGAAAAAGCCGAGGGTCCTACCCCTGGTTTTCAACCGGTGTAACGTTTTTCAGTGAGGCCCGTGAGCCAGTGTGACAACACAATTGATTGACGGAATAAGCGGCGACTGGACAATGGGCGACACACTGAGAAACAGCGAGTTCGTTTCCCAGTGTGTTCTGAACAATGGGAATCGCACAGAAAAACGGCCTCACTGAAAAACGTTACACCTGGGGCCATATGCATAAAACTACTTAAGTATGAAAATCCCAAGGGATTCCCTCAAACCACCACTAAAGTGGAAATCTTAAGTTAAGGGAGNAGCCAAGTCGTACTGCTAGGCGGGTTTCCTTTTACGATGGCAAGGAAATTGACGAGTTATCAAGTGTACAAGCAGTACAACCTAAGCCACCTTTGAGCCGCAGCACAAAGACAACAGGGAGGAAAGTTGTACCGACAGTTCAACAGAACAGTCCTACACCTTCAGTGGTCAATTCGCCAACAGCCACTGTTCCGCCAGCATTAGGGCCAGAGATCATCTCATTGATCTCTGCCTCCGTGGGCGAGTAGGCATACTTGAAACTTACAAACCAAGTTCAGAATACCAGTACACAAGGACGAAACAGATCGCCGTCTCCTAATCGTTTTGGTAATCAGAGGAATCGGTCTCCGTCACCATCACGAGGAAATCAGTGTTATAATTGCGGTAAAGACGGACATTTTGCTAGGGAATGTGACTTGTCCGAAGCCCAAGAAGAAGCAGGGTGGTAATGATGCGACGCCACAAGCAAACCAGACCAATCAGATGCCGTTAAACAGATAAGGGTGGAGCTAAGCGATCGAGTCGCCACCCCAGACACAGGAAAAGAT
The DNA here is from genome assembly GCA_002633025.1 of Notospermus geniculatus. Taxonomy (NCBI): domain Eukaryota; kingdom Metazoa; phylum Nemertea; class Pilidiophora; order Heteronemertea; family Lineidae; genus Notospermus; species Notospermus geniculatus. The sequence continues at coordinate 315,280 of NMRB01000482.1, forward strand.
CGCCAAAGTTTCTATACACGGAAGAGTTGTATTTGAATTTACCAATAGAAGAGAAGCGGAAGCAGTATGACTGCAGGGATTGATATGTGACTGTTGATGACCACACTTGACACTAGAGGCGAAATATCGTGCCTCATTTCACCACTAGCGTAGGTTGAAGGCCGCTATTTTGGATTTTGCCGGCGCGCATGTAGAAATAGTTCGGTCGGCCTAATCGCACAATTCTTTCTAATTAGTATTCAATTCATTTCTAATACCACTTGTTATCAACACGAAGTCCTTTTAGTCTGAAAATATTCGCCTGGAACCCAACAGCACCACTTTTCAACATCATCTATCATCTAGCGTAGATATCACTGGGTTGGCGGTGACACGGCTGGCCTGTTCACGATGGTTAAAAACCTTTACCAAAATGTAGTAATCCGCACTACTTTCAAGATGGAAACCTAGCACCTGCGCTAGTGGTGTTATAGAAGATAACGCCATCTAGTGTCACGTGTGGTTGATGACATTAGAACTTGGCCTGAATACGCCAAAATGAATGACATCAAACCAGCCAGCAGCGAAGAAATGGTATACACCCCCAATCATGAAATAAACAAGAAGGTCTTACTATGGCAAGGTAACATTTTTCGATTGGAGATTGACGCAATAGTTTTTTTTAAATATATAATGAATGTTCTGTTAATAATATATTAATGAGGAGAGCATGCGATAAGCACAGTTGTTCTTAAAGTGCATGTCTCCTCTACAAAAATACAAAAGCATCTAGTACATTCAACACAAGAGGAAGCAAAACTAAAGACACAAAAAGACAACATTATCCCACTGCATCATTATTACATAATCTGATTGCATAATTATCTGTTGTCACCATAGCATCCTAGTGTTTTGAGGTTTTAACAGGATCCCCTTCCAATGAGGGGTCAAACACATCATTCAACATGGTTGTCTTTTGCAGCATAGATAAGATAAATCCCACTGCATCATTGTTACATAAAATGCAGTTGCATAATTATCAGTTGTCATCATAGTATCCCCCTTTTGAACGATTAGTCATGTATATTATGCTAATTCATTCTGTTACTGATTTCCTTTAGAACAAAGATACAGAATCTCTCGTTTCACATATAAACTAGCATATTATATCAATGGTTCGGTGAGATTTACTAAAGCAGCCTTAATAGCCTACCTATCATCAACCAGAATTAAAGTGCTTTTCAGAATGTCCAGTCATTTTTGCACTCATTTGACCTTACAATGGAACCTAACCACAAGCCTTAAATTGACCAGTTACGTGTGCATGCCAATAAACGGCTGACCGACTTCTAATAGGACCTTGTTCAGGTCTATACTCTGATTCAAGATAATCATGCTATCATGCACACTTAACTGGCCAATTTGTGGTTTGTGGTTGGGTTCCATTGCTAGGTCAAATGAGTGCAAAAATGACTGGACATTCTGAAAAGCACTTTGGCATTGCAGTGATACTACAGCATTTCCAATGCATGATTTGTCCTTTTTTCTTTGTCCCCATGCAAGCCATTTCATCCCAGAGGATACTTCATCCCTAAGGTTCATCATTTTCAACTTTTCTCAGCACAAGACAGGCATGTTTTGGGATGGCTTTTCCCAGAGAATGAATTGTTCAAAGACAAGTTGTCCGGGGACAGACATGACAGATCATTCACTGCAGGAGGTATCATCCAGAAACAGACAATCATGTTAAATATGATATTTTACCCCTTCTCAGAGGGGAACCCCTTAAAACCAGAAAACAATAGGTTGCTGGTGGCGACAACAGATAATTATGCAATCAGATTATGTAATAATGATGCAGTGGGATTCATCTTTATCTATGCTGCAACAGACAATCATGTTAAATAGTGTTTTACCCTTTCTCAGAGGGGAACCCCTTAAAACCAGAAAACAATAGGTCGCTGTGGTGACAACAGTAAACACAATTATGCAATCATATTATGTAATAATGATGCAGTGGGATTTTAATCTTAGCTATGCTGCAACACACAAACATGCTGAATGATGTTTGACCCCTTTTGGGGCAATAAAAGCCTTTAAAACCAGAAAACAATAGGTTGCTATGGTGGTTGCTAGGTGTTACGTAACAGCTGCATCTCAAAGATTGTCATCATTGATTATGTTTTGGTCCAAGGTATATGTGTGCCAAGTTTCAAAGAAATATCTCTTACGGTTTGCTCAAAGTGCACGATCTGTAAGTTGGTCTCTTATGCTTCCAGCCCCTTTTATTTAGGATAGCTAGAGGGAAAACTGTTGATGATTATAAAATTCTTATAGATGAACATTCTAAAAAATTATTAGGGCTCTATAATAGATATGTAGGGCCTACTGCAATAGATAGTACAAAAGGAGTAATAAAAGGCGATGCCCCAATTAACTTTAAACCTTTCGAGTATTTCCTTATACACTGTGACATAATAAACACAGAAGATATCCTTTATAATGGTGAGAGAAGTGATGTATTTGTAAGGTTACCAGTTAAGGAATGCGATTTTGGTGAAATGCTACAATATAATTCAACAAGTATGAAAGAAAAACCTTGTAAAGAAAGATTTAACAAATTAAGACTTTGGGTTGCAGATGAAAAAAATAAGAAAATAAAGTTTAATGACGCAAATATTCAGCATGAGTTATTAATAAAATTTTCCACACAAATGAGCAGATATTGGGGTTATTCAAAGCGGCCAAAGAACTGGTATAAAATGTTGGAGGAATCTAATCTTACAACTGCAAAGAAAGAAATAGCACTAAAATTGACACACAACGTGATAATATACAGGAAGTCAACTTCCAGATTTTTCAAATTTTCGACCCCAACCGGGGTCTTCTTCAGGCTGGCACTTAACAGTACAAGACTCTAGAATAGACTGAGCTGAGTCCCTGAAGTAGATCTAAATATCCCTGCAAACAAGATGAGTGAGCAATTAAGAAATGAATAGGGTCCAAGCCCCACAAGGTTGCTGGACCTGAAAGGGTGTCTGTAATAAATGGATGGCTGGTTGAGCTGAAAGAAAAGAGATTAATAAATTAAGGCAAGTGTGAATTCCTATACAAAACATGGCTTGTGTAATTAAGAAAGCCGACGGATGGCTACAGAAGACAAAAGAGGCATTGTAGGCCTAAGCTAAAGCCTGCACACTCTAAACAAATTGATATGAAAACATATGAATGTGGGAAAGATTAAGAAAATGGAGACTGCAAATTACAGAAATGATGGAAAGAATAGGAAAAGAATAGGAAGGGGTAAGGGAAAACAAGGGAAAAATAAGCCTACACCAAAAAAAATGGAGAACCGTACCCTCACGCAACTCCAGAAAAAATATTAATAAAGGACCTAAGGGAGGGAGGGAACGGGGCCTATGCTGAGGGGGAGAGAAAAATCAGCATCTGGTACAATCTTACAACTGAATGTGAATCATTTATAAAACCAGAACTAGTGGAACTATCAGAACCGGATTTACTAGAACCTAAATTAATAGATGGCGAATGGGTTATTCCCGAAATTCTTCCACCTCATCCTGAACTACCTGAACCTGGGCCACCTAAACCTGAACTACCTAAACCTGAATTACCTAAACCTGAGCCATCTAAACTTAAACAACCTAAACTTGAGCCATCTAAACTTGAACCAGTCGACTCACCTATTTCATACTAAATAAATAGGTGAAGAAATTGAAACTAAACGATTATATCCTGATTTGAAACCAGAACCGTTACTTAATAATTCAACACAATTTCGATTACAACATATTTCAGGAAAAAAAAGTTCTTTGAAGAAGAGATAGAATTTAGAAGAAAGGTATTTTCCAAATACATGAAAGCGTTTAATGTTATGACAGGTGTTAGTCATGTTTTGAATATAACAAGTGTTGTTGCTGGTTCAGTTGGTATAAGTTCATTAGCCGGTGAAATTACGGCCCCAGTTGGTATTGCTTTAGGAGGTGTAACAATTGTCTCTTCATTAGTTTCTTCAGGATTAAGTTGGAAGAAAAAGAATATTCAGCATAAACTTGAAAAACACGAAAAGATAGGAATGTTAGCGGTCTCAAAATTAATTACTGTTAATAACTTAATTAGTGCGGCTTTAACAGATTCCCATATTACACAAGAAGAATTTTCATTAATTACCAGTGAAAAAAAGAAATATATTATCTTAAAGAATGGCATAAGAAAAAAGCAAAGAGAAGATGCTGCAAACCAAAATGTTGATGTGGAAGAACTTAAAAAAACCTTTTTAGAAGAAGGAAAGAAATTAGCTCAGAACGAAATAATAGAAAAATTGAAACACGAAGTGATCTAACAATAACAACAGTGAATCATTATTATTATTATTATTACCCAAATCCAATAATACCTTCAGCTCCCCCAAATTATTATTAGTTAAATGAATATCGACTACTTCATTGATGAACCAGAATGTGAAGAAGCTATATTTGATATATATTTGGAACATTATCACTTCATTAAATCTATTGCTTTAAAAAGTGTAACATTTTACAATTCTTGGTGGACAGGTGATTTTCTTCCAGAAAGTGTAAAGGTTTTTCATTTTTTAACAACTAAACAATGGGACCTAAAAGGTGAAATTATAGACGCTGAAGAAGTTTGTGGTGAAAAATATTCAAGAGCAAGTCTTAAAGATCATTGTGTGGAAGTGACGGAAAGTAGTCGAAATTATTATGGAACACATCAAAGTAGTAAAAATGAATATAAGTTTCCACTTAATCAACATTTTAGTTCAAGGGAGTTCTGTGATGAGTGGCAGAAGATAATCAAAAATGGTGAAATAAATCATGTAAAGTTTTACTGTGACAATAACAACTACAGTGGAACCTCGGTTGGGGACCACCTCGGTAACGGGACCACCTCACCTAAGTGGACCACTTTAGCCCAGTCCCGATTATTTTATCATTAATTTCCATTAACAGGACCTCGGTAACAGGACCACCTCGGTATTCGGAGCGGGACCACTCAAATCGGCAGTCCCAAAGACCAAAATTAACCACCTAAGTGGACCAGTGACCGTAAACTGGTCCACTTAGGTGGTGAATTTTTGGTTTATGATGATCTAGATCAGACACGACAGACGTTACACTTAGGCCTATTTCATCAGTCGTATAGACCTACTGGTTGTAACACTTAACATCCGTCCTTTGATCTTATTTCATGACATGTGAGAAGATGAGATAATTAAACAGTGTCCTTTAAGTTTTGGCAGGAATACGCTGTCATGTATTTCATATTTGGTCTGACAATTTCGGTAACGGGACCACCTCACCTAAGTGGACCACTTGCTCCAGTCCCGTGGGTGGTCCTCTTACCGAGGTTCCACTGTATATTATCATTGAGTTAACAGAAGATAAAGACTTTAGCTTTGATATGATGTTTGAAACCAGTGATATAGATGAAAGGTATTTTGAGACTTTAGAAGTTCCTGGATTTTTTAGCAGTAGTGATCTGTTGTTTAAAATAAAAAAAAGTCACTATAACATAAAAGCGAAATATTTAGTAGAAGTAGTTAATAAATGGTTTGGGTTTAAACAGGAGAAATTTACTAAAACAGGCAAATATTATTCAACTAAACCATTACCACTTTATACCACTATTCTTTTTCTCAATTGCAATTTAATTAATAAGCAATATACTCTTCATAATAATAAACATTCAGATATATTATGCTCAATACCAGTTGATGATGGTGATCCGATTAAACTTCAAAGATTTAACCCAATTAGTTGTGATAGAAGATGATAAATAAAAGGCAATTTCCAGAGTGTTTGCGAATTTTCGACCCCAAGCGGGGTCTTCTTCAGGCTGGAACTTTACAATCCGAAACTCTAGAACAGACGGAGCTGAAACCCAAATGTAGACATGAAGTATCCCATCCAAACAGGACGTGACAGCAATTAAGGAAAGAAAAGAGTACAAGCCCCAAAAGGTGGTTGCTCAACCTAACAGAAAAGTAATTAGTGAATGTAAGGCTTGACTAGGCTGAAGGGAAAATATAGTTGTGATAGAAGAGTAGATAAAACAACAAATCATGGGGAGCCACGGTGGTGTAGTGGTTCGGGCCTCCGACTAGCGGTCAGAGGATCCCGGGTTCGAATCCCGCTGCGGGCGTGAGACTTTGGGCAGGTCTCTTTGCCTTACTGGCCTCTCTCCACCCAGGTGTATAAATGGGTACCGGTCGGAAATGCTCAGATTGTAGCGCTGAATGTGCAGCTCATCTGAGTTCTACTGAAAGGTTTCAGGACAGACTGGGGTTAAAGTGTGAAGTCGGATGACACCTCTACCGTTGTTGATATCAGACTATAAACCCAAACTTTAACTTTTTAACTTTTATCTAAAGTTCCAAATAACAGATAAAAATGGAAAAGCTGTAAATTTCAGAGGAAGTCAAGTATTACTCAAGTATTTTACTCTTGAAACTAATCAACTCGATTTATCCCCTATATAAATAACTATGGGGCAAACATTAGACTCATTAGATATTTTTGTTAGCATCGATGATCATCAGCACTTCGAAGTTAAACTTCTTGACCCGTCAACTGGTTATGGTTTAACATTTTATAAGGAAACAGAAGTTGATAACTGGTTAGCGAAATGTAACATGTCTTATTATCAAAACCAACTAAACTTTGCAGTTTGCTGTGCTAGTACTTTATGTGGGTTGCCAGCTTTAGGGAAAAGTAGAGGAGTGCTAATTGATTCAGTTTATCAGTTTCATTTCTACTATCAAGTTCGAAAAATTTTAAAACAATTACAGGTTCCTTTACCAACAGAAGCAGCTTTTAAACCATTAGATAATAATATCAATAAAACTATGTTCATCAACTTGGTTGTATTGAGACAAGCTTTCGACCCTATCGGGCCTTCATCAGGTCTGAGGAAAATCATGACAACAGGAGTATACATATGTGGTGACAATTACAATGACAATACACGTCGGACTTACAATGTAGCTTGAACATTAATTGGTGGCTGAGAAGGTGACAACGGTAAAGCAAACACAAGATAAATCCTAAAGATAAATCTTTACTTGTAGTTGGCCATGAAGCCCAGGTCCCTGTTAAGTCCGTTGTTTTTGCAGTTAAATCTGGCAATGAGTCTTTGTTCACAGATCCTTCTTTCTCTGGTGTTTGGTAAATGTCCTTGTAACACCCTTATCCGCATGTTGTTGCAAGAATGATCTGCTTGGTTGAAATGCTCTCCTACAGGGACGAACATGTTTTTGTTGTTGATGCTTTGTCTATGACCGTTCATACGGTTTCTGGGTTTTTGGCTTGTTTCTCCAATGTACCTAGTTGGGCAAACAGAGCATTCTATCAGATAGACGCAATCTTTGGTGTCGCATGCGTAGTGACCCTGAATATGAAATTGTTCCTTGGTGCTAGGTATCGAGACACTGTTTCCCTTGGCTATTTGGGGGCATAGCTTGCACCGAGGTTTCTGGCATGGTTGCGTTCCTGGGGGTCTGAGGGGTGCGAGTTTGCTGTGTACTAGTATGTTACCCACGTTGCGAGGTTGGCGATAGGCAATAATGGGTGGTTTAGGGAACACTGGAAGTTTTGGAACTGAGCTAGATGCACAGAAACAATTTCTTAAACTACTGAATGATTCTATTGATAAACACTATTCAACTTCTATTGCAAGATATCAAAAATCAATAAGTGATACTCATGTTAGATTAGATTATGTTATTGGCCCAGGACTTTACATAATTAGTTCAGATATGGTTTTAAAAGTTGGTAATATAGAAAATTATAACAATAACATTCAGATTGCAACTCAAAACATGAAAACTGGGAGAAATGACATTAATAAAGAAAAAAGAAGATTACCCCAATTAATGGAAGGTTCGCCAGTTAAAACGTTTAAAACAAAAGTGAAAGATGAAGTCCAATCAGATGAACTAGTCGCAGTTCACTCAGAACCAGATAATAAAGAACTGAACATAACCCCCAAAGATACAACTCATGAAGACATAAAGTTTGCTTTATATGGTGTAACTAGTGCATTAGTTGGTGTTGCGCTATATTTACGTTAAATAAATGGCTGAAGGAGAAACTGAAGAGTTTGATTTTGGAATACCTGATACTAATACCCTTTTGCAGGAAGTATTTTCTGGTAGTCAACAAACTGACTATAGTACTCAGTATAACACCGGGATTAATTTATCTACTAATGATAATTTAGAACCACCTAAAGCAATAGATCCTGAGTTAGAGAGGAGAACATTTAAGAATGAGATTATTGCTGGTAAACTTAAACAATCTATCTTACCTTCAAAACGGCAATATACAGAAACAGGTTTAGATATTCTAGCACCTAGAGTATCTGATAAAGATGATGGTCTTTATTTAAAATGGAAAGGGGAAAAATTAAAGATAACTGATGATTCCGGGCATTTACTTAAATACAGCGTTATCAAATATAAATATGGCGAACCACTTTTTCAGTACATAAAAAGTACTATTAGAACACCAAAACCAACATTTGAATCTACCCAATCAACTGAAATGCAAGAGCCAACATCTAAATCTACCCAAACAACTGAACAAATTGAAATGGCAACTATGGATAATGAACCTTCTAGATTAGAACTACAGCCAGTAAATACAGAAGAACAAACAGCAGAAACTAGTTTTATAGAAAGAATTGATCAAGCATCAAACACAAATAAATTGGTAAAAAGTCTTATAGATGCTTCTGATGAAGAGTTAGAAATATTAGGATTATCAGAACAACATACTAGAGAAATTAGAGGAATACTTAAATTTGTTAATTAATGATGCCTTACTTAGAGAAGTTGAAAGAGATATGAAGATAGGAGAATTAGAGGTGGAACTGTCAAACTTAAATAAGAAGAACCAAGAACTGATAATTAAACTTGGAAACTTACAAAGTGATTATGATTGAAGAAATAAAAGTAGAAAGAGATAAGTTATGGAAAATATACAATGAGAAAGAATCTCAAATAAGCAGGATGAAAAATTTAATTACTGATGGATTAAAAGACCCAAATTCTAAAATACCACTAAAAGATAGAATTAAGTTACTCTTTAAAATTGAAGGTTTAACAGTTGGTGCAATTATACTTGCAATTGTTATGACATTCACAACTTTAGGTTTATCCATCAGTAATAGTTTGAAAGGTTCAACTCCATCATCTTCCCCATCACCAACTCCAAACCCACCAACTCCACCATCTCCAGAACCAAATGTTCCTAATAAAGTAAAAGAAGGGCTAAAGAAATTTGCAGAATGGTTAAAAGAATTAGCGAAGAAGACACTTTCAGCTTTACCAGGTATAATTGGCTCAATAGTTTCATTTATCTTTAAATCGGCTGGAGCAGCTGTTGGTTTTCGCGCAGAACATTTAATTATACTCGTTGTTATTATTGTTAGTTCTATAGTTTACGGAATGATGAGAGGTGTTAGTTATATCAAAAATAAACGCTAAATAAATGGCAACAGGAACAATTCTAAATACAAATAGAAATCTTAGAATTGGATTAGGTTTAAAAGCTGAAAGATGTTTTTTGTAATAATCCATCTTCAGCAAGTTCAAAAGAAACATTATACATAAGAATACCGAGATTAACAGAAAATACTTTCTTTGTCCCAGGAACATTTTACTTATCAGCTGATGTTAATCTTATTGGGCATGCAAGTAATTATGTTGTTAATAATTTAGGTAGAAATCTAATCTCAAAACTAGTTGTAAAATTGGGGAACTGCAACAATCTTTCAACTTGATAATTATAACTTATACACGACTTTCAAAGATCTATGGTTGAGTGAGAAAGAAAGAAGTAATTTAGTATTTCAAGGAATTCAAGCTAAGCAATTAAGACAACTAAGGTCAGGAGTTGCTGAAGGCCATGTTCAAGGTGAAACAACTGCACAGAAAACACTTAAGACTGTATTTGATAAGAAATATATGATACCTTTAGATTTTGAATTATTATCAACTCATGCTCCATTGTACAAATTTCCGATAAAAGAAGATATTATTTTTGAAATAACTTTAGCACCAAAAGAAGATATAATTGTTACTGGTACAACGGCAAATATGAATTACGAGTTAAAAAATATTTCTTTAGAATATGACACTGTAACAAATGAAACATTAGGTAATCAATTAAGTGATAGTTATAACACAGGATTTTCCCTTCTTTTCGATTGGGTTGACCACTTTAAAACTGTTCATGTTGATTCAGCAGATACTTTAATTAATGAAAATATCAATTTCCCTAGAAGGTCAATAAAAGGTGTTTTACTTTTATTTATTACAGATCATACTGCTGGCACAAGAGATTCTGAGAAATTTGAAAACCCTGGTATAACTAATCTTAAGATTACAATAGAAGGTATAGCAAATAAAGTATTTCCTGTGGGAATGAGAACATTGGACCAATGGATAGAAATTAAGAAACACTTTATGAGTGAGAATGCTAAAAAGACAGATAACTGTTATATGACCTTAGAAAAATATTATGGTAATTCAGATCACCATGGTTTATGGATTGATTTAAGAACTACTGAAGATAATACTTTACATGGTTCTGGTAAAAAACTACAAAACACAAAAGATGGTATGCAATTAGCTATAACAAAAACATCTGGTAAAGGGCCTTATAAAATGCACATTTTTATTGTTTCTGATGCGCAAGTAAATATAAGTAATCAACAACTTGCGAGTCTTCAGCATTAAGCTTCGACGTCACTTTGTGATTTCTTACTAAATAAATGGAAGCACTTTATATCGAAGTACTTTATTAGCTGGAACAACAATTGCTTATTCTTACCCACTTAAGAAATTTTTTAGGATAAATATCGGTTCCCCAAGTCAAGCTAATTTAGAAGAAGTTTTAAAACTTGGTGGTATTGTTGCAGTAAGTAATATGAGTTTAGATTATTTATATCAGCAGGGAATTATTCCGCGTAATATTATGAAATAAATTTACTAAATAAATGAGTAATAATAAACAGAAGAAAGGATTAAAGTTAAATGAAACAATTAATAATTTAAACGCAAGTCATAAAGTATGTTGCGGTGATAAGTTATGTTGTGGAGAAAATAAACCACTTACAGAGTTTTCTCTTTCTGCTTTAAAATGCATTTGTAAAGAATGTGCTAGAAAGATTAGAGAAAGAAATAGGCAAGATAAAATAGATAATGATGAAGATAGATATATTTATGAGAAGATAAGAAATACTATTTCTAGAGTAGGAATATTTTCATCAGTTTTAAGGTGTAGTGATAAATTCTTTTATAGTTGGGTTAAATCTCAAAGTAAAGACCCATTTAGTGAACATTTCGACCATGTTATTCCAATTCATTATTTTAAGAGATTTTCTAATGCATCACCTTTCTTATTAATCAGAGATAGTTGGATAAATATTATGCCATTAAATGCTACAGAGAATCTTAAAAAGAGTACTAATGTGGATTTCGATTTATTTCATACCCAACTAGATAAAGCAAAAGAATTTATCAATAATTATGATGACGACGGCGATATGTTAGCTTATCATGATAATATTTCACTTTTATTCAGCCAATTAAATGGCAGCTGTAGGAATGATGATAGGCGGTGCTTTGGTTAATGCTTTTGCATTTACTGGGTCTGGTTATTTGTTTAAAACAATAGATAAGAATGGTTATGAAGTTGAAATGAAGCGACATAATCTTGCTCAAGAAAAATTACAGAAAGCTACAACTCAATGGGAAGAACATAGAAAGCAGAAAGCAGACTATAGATTTTGTTAATCTTCAATTGAAAATAGAGCAGCAATCAGTTTATGACTTTAGAGAAGCAGATTCTGCGTTAACATTATACAATGAGCTTCACCCAACTAATAAAATACTGATAAGACGAAAACCTCAATTAAGTGATTATTATACTCCAGGTAAAGAGATGAAGAATTATGAATATTTATGGATTATTGGCGGTTTAACTGGTACTGGTTTAATTGTATGGCACTTTATAGTATAGTGTAGAAAGGAATAGGCTCATACATCGTATTTGCATACCCCACACAATACGGAAGACTTTTATGTCTCAGAAAATATTGGGCTTTGTTTAATTGTAAGTTATATAGACTTAAATCTATTTTATCACTTTTCTCCCTATTCTCTTTCTTACTTATTGGTCTGATATTAATCCAATTCCAACATATATGTGGTATATCTTTAAAATGTGCTATTGGTAATACATGATCTAATTCCTCATCAACTATTTCATTAGGAGTTAACGCTCTCTGAAACTGTAACCATTGATTAAAGAATTTATTTGAACAACCTAAGTATTGTTTAAGAGAACCTAAGCTCTTACATCTTGATAAACTATTCCTCAATAATTAAAACTGATAAAAGTCCGGGTTTTTGTATTTTTATTCATGTAAGGCCGCATATAATTTTTACAACATTCTTTACAATAACTTTGTAAACCATCACTTGGGCTAGAGTTTTTATAGAAATTACTTTTGGGTTTAATTAACTTACATTTTGAACATTGCTTACATGAACCATTACCACATAAGGACATACTGATAAAATTTATAAACTTATCTTTAACTTGCGCTCTATTTTCATCACCATTTAAAATAATAACAATGCAAGGTAATTTACTTTGATTATAAAGAAATAAGCCTTCATGATAATTATGTAATTTAATTAGATATTACCACATAAAGACATACTGATAAAATTTATAAACTTATCTTTAACTTGCGCTCTATTTTCATCACCATTTAAAATAATAACAATGCAAGGTAATTTACTTTGATTATAAATAAATAAGCCTTCATGATAATTATGTAATTTAATTAGATACTCCAGAGTAACATTTAATTCCTCAGATCTTGCTCTTTCTAATATTCTCTTATAACACTCTTCTGGTTTAGTTCTTAAATAAACTATACAATTTGGTTTAATTATACTTCTTTTGTTTTGTATAAACTTCTCAGTAATATAATTATAATCATTATCAGTTAACATACCATCATCATGTTGCATTTCTGTAAATATGTATTGTGAAGAATAAATACTTCTTTCCATTATCTTTAAGGTATGAGAGCATTTCATGTGGTTATCTGTTGCTGTTTGTTGTGCCGTTAATTGAAAGTCTTTCATGTATTTCTTTGGTTCTTTATAAACTAATTCTAGCATATTAACCCCACCCCAATTTTTCCATCTTTCTATTGGTTCTGGTATTACAGTGATACCATTATAACAATTCAATGCTTCTACTAGTGTACTTTTCCCTGATGCAATGTTTCCTTCTATCGTTATGGTTCCCATTTATATAGTAAAAAAATTTCTAATTCTTAAGCCCATTCATTTTCTTCAAATTCATCTGTATTGATATGCCCAGTTCTTCTCACCGAATTTTCTCTGATATGCCTAGTTCTTCTTATCCATCTTAATTCTGCTTCTAAGATTGGTTCATCTAAATAATCTACTTGAACCCCGTTGAAATCTTGGGCGAAATCTTGGACGAAATCTTGGGCGAAATCTTCGTCATAAACTACTTCAAGTGTGCCAGTTGTTCTCTGCCAATTAATATCTGGTTCTGTACAAGTAATATTTGCTCTACAACAAGGGCATTTATTATATAACCTTGGATAACAAGTACTACAACAATTATCATGGTTACAAGGATAAAATGTTATATTAGGTAAATTACTATAACATACAATACAGAGATCTTCTGTATCAGCTTCTATAAATAAATTCCTGATATCATAAAGAACGTCTTCAATAGAATTAACTATTTCATTTTCTTCACCTAAATCTACTTGTGGTTGCGGGATGACTGCGTGTATATATTCTGTTGGGGGAAGTAAAGTACGTAATAGTAAACTAAGTTCCTCATTTGTTGGATCTTCATTGTTATTGGCTGGACAGGTATATCTTCATTGTTATTATCATCTTCGTGATTATTATCTTCATTGTTATTATCTTCATTGTTATTATCTTCATTGTTATTATCTTCATTATTATTATCTTCATTGTTATTATTGTCTTCATTATTATTATTGTCTTCATTATTATTATCTTCATTATTATTATCTTCATGGATTTCAAAGTTATCATATAATTATTTAACAGTGAACGGACTAGACTAATAATTTTGCGGATAATTGTGATGACTCCCATTTATATGTTTTGTCTAATGAGCTGTCTAGGTTAAAACCAAATGGTACTGTAGTTTTACCATCATCTAAAATATATCTTTTATCATCGAATGGATTTAAACTTCTTTTATTTATCTCTTCTACGTACATATTATGCTTTTCTGATCTCAAAGTCCTCATATCATGACTGAACTTTTTCCTATCAAATAGTGAACTAAAATCATCATCAAATGTTATGTGTTTTTTTACTACATGCTTACTTATTCCTTTTAACTTCTTTGATTCATCACTTTTAGTTCGGTATGCATACATTTTACTTCTTAATGCAATAATTCTGTCATTTCTTCACCAGCTAATTCATCTTTAAAATAACCAGGAACTTTCTTTTTACTTGTATCGTATAATGAATTATTTTTTGGATAATTACTGAAATCAAAGTTCTCTTTTAAATTTTTTAAGTCTTTAATTAAATCATCAGTCTTTAATTTTAGAACGAATGAATCGGTATGTATCTTGATAGACTAATTCTATGTTCTTTTCACCAAAATACGGTTGTAATGTTTCATAGTAGAATTTGTACATTAATAACTTTGATAATTCTAAAACTGTTGCACCTATATAAATTGGTTTATCAAATCTTACTGAAGTTTGACGCATTAAGATAGCACATAAATCTTCGTCAAATATAATCTTTGATTCAAACTTTGGACTTGTTTGAAGTTTTAAAGCTCTCTTAT
>NMRB01000482.1:331267-351143 GCA_002633025.1 Notospermus geniculatus
TCATCTGGTATAAATAATGATTCTGGGCAATATGGGAAATTGATAGACTTAAACTTTATACTTTCAGGGTATACTAAATCTACTTCAAAATAATACCCAACTGGTGCATTTTTAGGAACGTTTAGTATATGTTCTTTTGTTATTTCAAAGTTGGGTATAATCTTTTTGAAATTCTTTTCAGGTAAAAATTCCATCATTGCCCAACCATATAAATTATTTGCATCAACATATAGTAGTTTATGATTATAATCCGCTTTAACATATCCTGTTCCCATTAGGCCAGATATACCACCTCTTATTGCATTTTCAAATGTTAATAGTGTATCAATAAATGTTAATAAGTCTAAATTTATATCTGTGTATTTTAAACCAGCTTGCCAAGTTAAACCAGGGCAAGAATAACAATGACAAGGATCAATTTCAAAGTATTTTAAATTAACTTCTGTAAATCTCTCAAATAAATCTGCTAATAATAATACATCTGATTTTAAGTATAAATCTATAAATTCACCATGATTATTAATTTTGAAGTGATCCCATATTTCTTTAGCACTTTGATAAACTGATACTGGTTGCATTTCGTTTTTAAGGTCATCATAAAACATTTCAGGGGTTAATTTTGTTTCATTATAACCTTCAAAGGATGTATAAAATGAATATGGAACAGATCCTTTTTTCCTTAATAATTTAAAATCACCTTCATTTGGATAATAATTTCTTGTTATCTTAAAATCATCGTCAACCATTGATTTCGTGCAATTATCTAAACTACCTTGTAAAAATCTATATGAATCTAAAAATCTCAAACAACCAAACTGGAATGAAATATAACATTCCGCAGTTTTAGCTACTATCTTAAGATTTTTATCAGTCTTCTTGGCAAGTGTTTTGATAAACAAGTGCGCATCATAATTACTTAAGTTATGAAAGAAAACGGGTACAAAGTTAATACATCTTGCTTTTAAGTTACATTCATCATGAGCTGCTCCTCTATATTTCCCGGTATAATGATCATGATCTCTAACCAGATTAATTTCTAAAGGTTTACCACAATAATAACAATCTTTAGTTTCTTGAAATAGTTTTTCAATTTCTGGGGTTAATAACATTCCTTTGTTTGTTTTTAAAAGTTGACTAAACTGATTCTCCACATTTATTAACCAATTACAGAACACTTCTACAACATCTGGCCCTCTATGCCATAAATAATTGTTAATATATAAATTTGGGTAATCTGAATGTATATAAGCCCCAACTGCAGATGCAATTTGTGTTTTTAGTTTCTTAGTCTTTAATTCATCAGGATCTGTTGGAACACTGCATGTTGACTTTATAGGTTCTTGGTTAACACTCTCAAAATCTGCGTAAATAACAAAAGGTACTTTATTCTTGAAATTATAGTTTTTAAACTTCAGTGTAGAATATTTTTCAGTTGGCATTTTTACTTCACAATAATCATGTTGGCCACATTTCTTTTTATGCTCTATTAATGTCTCAATTCTTTCAAAAGGATTCATACATCTTCTACATAGATGTGTTTGATGTTTTTGATCTGTTCTAAAAAATAGATTGATATCTTTTAAAAACATATAATGAGACTGGTAATGTAAAATATCAATAACATCATCATCATCAAAATTCTTTGAAAGATATAATGGTTCAAGATTGTAATCTAAAATGTTGGTTGAATTAAGTTTTTTAATTTCTATCCCAAACACGTTAATTTTTAAATTATTCTCTTTTTCAATCTTTGATATATCTTTAATATCATAACTGGGAAGTTATCAATCTTAATTTTACTCTCATACTTTTTATAAGAATATATGTTACTTACATTATTTTTAGGGGGATATTTAGCTGCTAATAAAGTCCATAAAAAACATTTCTAATCATTAGTTTTTACATTTATCACAGCATTAGTTTTAAAAGATAATTGAATAAAATGCCCACCTTTTATTTCTTTCATCCCAGCAATCCATTATATAATTTAGAGATTTATCTAAAATTTCTTTTCCTTGGGATTGAGAGTCTGCTGTACCCAGCACTACTTCATAAGGTGACTGAATATTATGAATAACTATGTTTCCTTGTTTTAAAAATTGCACCTTACATGACAAACTTATCTTAAAACGCTTGTTTTTAATGTTAGTTATAACATCACTAAACTTATCTTGATATTCTTTTACATCTACTGCCTCTTTATCATATCTTAATTGCATTGATACATAATTTCCTTCCCTTCCAAATTGTTTGATAAGGTGAAGTTTGGTTATAGGTTCTTCAAACTCCAAACGTGTTAGGTCTGACTTTTTTGATGAGCCTGTCTTCCGCGGTTAAGGTTTCACTTCTGCTTCTGTGAAATATTTTGGCATTTCATCAAGTAATCTTTTAGTTTCTTGCCTTGTTTGGTCTTTTAGAATACCTCTTCGAATTTTTCGTGTACAAAAATTAATATGACTTTGAACATAACTTTTATGCGTCTTTGTTTTTAGATGGTTAACCCAGTTTTGTTTTTTTATTAGCTTTTTACAATACTCACAATATTCTGTATTTTCTTGTCTAAAGTGAAATTCCTTTCCTTGTTGATCAAGTTGTACTGATTTTGTATTTAGAGCAGTCCAGTTTTGAAGATGTTTTTTAGTTCTATTATGACGTGCAAAGTTTGTGTACGTAATATCTACATCACACACTTCACAATGCACTTTTTTCTGATTTAACAGGTATAGCGCTCAATTCTGGAATATTTGTTATATCTATGTTGCGACTTTTAGGTATATTTTTTGGGGTTAAATGCAATATTTCATCTAGTTCGTCTTTACTGAACCCAGGTAGTAGTTTTAAATTTCCCAGATCAATTCTTTCTCTCTTTTGTCTTCTTGGAAGTATTTCATCTAGTTCGTCTTTACTGAACCCAGGTGGTAGTTTTAAATTTCCCAGATCAAATCTTCCTCTCTTTTGTATGTCTTTTTCTTTTAAGCTTTTGAGCTCCATTTATTACATAAATTTTTTTTCAATTGAGGGGTTTTATATCTGAAATTGGTAACCATTCATTAAATTTATCACTGTAACCTTTCCACTTTACTAACCCATACTTTTTCCCACTGACTGACTTATACCTGAGAATTTTCTCAATCTTGTATTCCAATTGTTCTGGGTTTGGAACATAACTTAATTCTTCTTCATAAAAATAACCATCAATGATTTCATTTTGGTAATCTTCAAGTTGATAAACAATTGGCCTAGTAAAAATAATCTGTTTGATTGTAAATACTTCTTCAGTAAAATTTGGGAGATAACCTTTAGCAAATATTGTTTTATATTTTGTTATTCTTACACTATCTCCAATTTTAAATTTAGGGTCACCAAATTCGTGGTGTAAAAATGCGTCATATAAATTGAACCAAACTGCTCCCTCATTTTTTTCATCTCTCGCTTCTACTGGTTTCATTCCAATTGAAGAGTGAAATGTATTATTATAACCTTTGACTAAATCTGGTAATATATCCAGCCACTTATCAGTTTCTTTTGCTGTAAAATATTTCCACATTCTTGTTTTTAAAGTTCTATTGAACCTTTCAACTACTGCAGCTTTTGTATCTGAAAATGATGAAAACCATTCTATGTTATTTTTCTCTAATAAGTTTTTGAAGTGTTTGTTATAAAATTCTTTACCATCATCAAATTGTATTTTTCCAGGTTTAGCGGTTTTAAAAATATTTACAAATAAATCTTTGACTTCTTCACCTCTCTTACTTTTTAAAGGTAAAGCCCAAGCATATCTGCTAAATACGTCTATAACTGTTAAGATATATTTATAACCTTTTTCACCCCACCTCTGCATATCAACCAGATCTGCTTGCCATTGTTGATCAGCATAAGAAACCATTGTTTTTCTGTATACGATTGTTTTACTGAAAGATTTATGTAATTGATAAGTTGGTAAATCCTCAAGGAACTCCTTTAATTCTTTATACTTAATAAGTTTCCCATCAGACTTTACTTTCTTCCATAATTGAGAGATATTTGTATAAGCAACTGAGCTTTCAGGGTTGTAATACAAATCTCTAAGATATTGCTCATGGTCCATGATTATTTATTTACTTAATAAACTTTGCTTTTTTATTACCACATTTAGCACATTTCACTAATAAGTACTTTTTACCCCCAGATAATTTATGAATAGTTTCTTTGCCTTTATTTGCTGTGAATTTCCTACATTTAACACAGTAAACTTCCATCTATTTATTTATTCCATAAAAGCTATTTTGTTAGTATTGACTTTTGGTTTAGTTTGGGCTGTAACTTCTTTGTTTGTTCTCTCAGGTATTGATTTCTCGGGTACTGATGGTAAACACTTAAACCAGCAACATCCGATCAGTCTGATCGGGTCTGAGTGTGAGTGACCTAGATGGCTGCTCTGCACCAGTCAACTGGCTGATGCTAATTATATACTGCTGAGTAATTCCCGGGAAATGAACACATGGCTCCTGTGTAGTGGTGTGGAAACAATGGTTTCAGGGAAGAAGAAGTTGTTTGCAACTATTTGTTTATTATTTGATTAGATGACTTCCATGGTCAAGTTGGCTTGACATAGTATTGTAAATATAGTAATGAACTTCAAGGAAAAGTACTTTGACTGCAGGCCACCTCATTCATCTTCTCAGTTTTTATGTTGCTATGGGTTGAAAGTCATTCATGAGTAATGGAAACTGATAAAAGTTTATTTGTTAGTGCCAGACCAGTGTCTTTAGCGGCCTATATCCTTGAGGAATGGAACAGTCCAAGTGTGGGGGAGTGAGAAAAACTAGTTAACCCTCTCAGACATCCTATCTCTACTGGTTTTCTTTGATGAGAATAATGAGAGATGAGGACCAATCTGGCAAAATGGTATTAGAGAATGTGGGTAGGGAAGATGTCTCTACTTCAACATAACATCAACAAAGCTCTGCCATAAAACATCCCAAAAATCATAAGCTTTCCTCTTTCTCACTGGTAATTGAACATTTCTTCTTGGATTTCTAACGTCCATCACTGATTTGGTAGAGGTGTGTTCTCTACCCACATGCTCGTTCCAATCAATAATTGCAAGATTGGTTCTCATCTCATAATTTTCATCAGAGAAAACCACCCTCGTGTCATGATACTGGAGCATTGCATTATTGAAAGATTCCACGAAGAAAGTATCCACACAGTAACAATAATCTTTTGCATTTTTGAACACTTCTAATTTTTTCAATGCTGAGAGTAAGAGGTCTTCCGCCACTTTTGATTGAATCAGTTCCTTACTTGGTGTGTAATTTGGATCTGCTCGACACCTTGATGTTTCATGGCAGTGGTCGTGAGTGTTTTTGTAATGATTTACAATGTTCAAAATGGTGTTCTTCAGCTTTTCATGGTCTTTTTCACAGTTCTTCATGGCCCAATAGACATGTGTTCGAATACTCCCAGCTTTGTCAGCAAGTTCTGGATGCCATGTTTTCCCCTTGTTTCCTTTAGTGCCCTTAGTAATAGTTGACATTGCCTTTGTGACGCCCTTTGCTGCATGCCAAGTATCATTGTTAGAGACTGTCTCTTTTTGCTGTTCACGAAAATACTTGTTGACACTTTGGTTCCTGTCATGAGAGTGAAGCTTTATCTTTACTCCCTTTGCATCCATCATTGTGTAGAGTTTTTCAGTACCAAGTCGTTCATGTCTTTGAGTCACAGGGTCATCACTTTTTGTGAGGTGCACCTCCCGAATGACTTTGTGGGTATTGCATCCTATGCAAACAACTGATGTTTCTTTTGCGTTCTTTCTGGTACCATGCCTGGCATCTGTCATGACATTTATTCCGCCATAGTCCTCTGCATAACTTGCTTTCTCCTCTTCCAAAGCATCAGAACATGATTTCTCCATTACGTCATGAACTACTCTAATGCATCCAAGTTTTTTCATGATAGTGTTCATGTATTCCTCACCAAGGACCCCTATTCCTGCTGCACGACAGAAACGTTCATATTGATTGGGAAGTATTCCGGAAACAGCATATCCATGTGCCATGCGTAAGTTGCCAAGGGACTTCTGTCCAAGATAGTCGGTGGATATCCATGTAACGGAATGTGACTTGGGACATGAAGCAGTCGTCATTGCAACGTGGCCACTCATCTTTATGTCATCCTTGTTAATTAACATTTCTTCGTCACATATCTTCCAATGGTTTCGGATTTTTGAAATAAGTCCATTGATGGCACCATGGGTTGTCAGAAACAACTGCGTACTTGCAGTGTCCTTGTCACAGAAGACAGAGTGTTGAGTACTGCTCGATTCCTTTATTTCACTTACTTCAGCTTGGTCGATGGACATCTCCTGCTCCTCGTCTCGTCTACGGCTTGGAATTACATTCATGATGTAATGATTGCAAAGTTCATTCAAAAGCTTGTAATTGGTCGTCTTGTTGGGATTTCCATCTCCTAAGTATTCCTTTATTTTATGGATCTTGGAGAAGAGTTCGACTTTCTGTTCATCCGTTTCAGTCGAAAACGACAAGTTGCCACCAGGGACCTTTGCCTTTTGCTTTCTTGCTTCATTCCTCTTCTTCACAGCTTCTGGGTTGTCCTTTCTGTATTTGGCCTTTGGTTCACCATCTTCATCAAAATTAGCACTCTGGTTGATTTCTTCTTGAGATGACATGACTAAAATTTTTAGATGTGAAATTGACAGTAGCAGGATGTGAAATGAATCACTCTCTTAGGATTGTCTTTTAGCACATTGACCTACATCCCTCTCCAAAATGGATTTGCCCAAGAGATCAAACTGAAACCCGCCAACTGCACTTTCTCAAGATGGCAACACGTTTGTACACCCTCAAACTTACAGAAGAACAATTTGAAAATTTGAGGATATTTCTTCAATACCAAGATCTGGATAAGGATATAGATGACATTGTAGTAAACATCAGTGACCTTACAGATGAGAATAGGAGAAGGGACTTGGGAGAAATTGACAACAGGGTTGACCATGGAACTGGGGATGGACAAGCAACTGGAGGAGAGTCAGCAGCTGAGGATAACCCAGATATCCAGCTGGAGCCTGTGGCAATGGAGTTCAGGGAAGGAGAATGTCATGACTGTTTTTGTGTTCCCTGTGTGACCAGCAACCCCCAGAGGTGGCTAGGGGAAGGACAGGCTGCTGATAGACGAAGGCCTGAAAGAAATAGTGGGATAAGGAAGAAAATCTACAAAAAATACTGGAAAGTTCTCAAGGATAAACGTGTATGGAATGACAGGCGATATGAACTTAGGAAAGCACAAGCCATCCGACTTGTCCGTGAGGGTGGTGCTGAGCCAGTGAGGATCGAAAGGGAGATAATGCCTGACTGTATCCTAAATCAGGTCCGTGGCCTTTACCCAAACCCTGAAGGAGTGGATTACATGAACCATCAGTGGTGGTAGACTGTGCTCTGAAATATTAAGGCTGGCTTTATCATGTTTATTGGATTTATGAAATATAATATTGGTGAAATATATAATTCCTCTTTGGCTATCCCAATCCACAAGAACATCTTCCAAGAGGCCAGGGCCATAAATTGTTTTGGCAATACATGTATAGTGTAACATGATGCCTGCAGTGACTAATTTACCATGAGTGACAAAGGTGGTTTTGATCAGTCAATCTGGATTCTTGATCAGTGATTATACATGTAAGGAGTGGATTAGCAGTATAATACTCAAATTATAGCATTATTTTGACTCATTGGATTACTTTTTTGTTCTTGTTGGATTTATTGCTGGATAAAAATTCTCACATTCCAAGTTGATGGGTGAGTAAGTTTTATCCTGCAAGATAGTTGATTTTCTTCATTGTTTTGTTGACACTGGTTGCTAGGGAACTTTTGACCTTCAGATTCTGCTGCTGTGATTGGTTCTGGTGAAGTGTCAATCTTGTAGAGGGTAAATTTGAAATTAACTGCATTACAACAAGTTTGGGACCTTAATTTTCACTTATAAAAGAACCACTTTTTCACTTGAAGTATTTCCCTGGGTTTTTGGTACATTCATGAATATCTCTGCCAATTCCCAGATTATAATGATTCATGAACACTGAGATGTGAGAATTTTTCTGTGGAGCACCCACTTTCTCTTAAAGTAATGCATTAATGTATTCAACTGAGCAGCCATCTTGGAAATCTTCAGCCTTTTATACCCCTGTTGCTGGTTTAAAGGTTTGGAAGCACATATATTTCCCCCATTTACACCAAACTATGACCCCACCAATAAGTAAAACTGTTGGAACCACTAACCAGTTATATCCCTGAGAAGTTTTGACTTCTTCGGATTCGGCTGCTCTGGGATCAACTTCTTCAGATTCGGGTTCAGCTGCTTCCTTCCTGAATTTATTGTTGTTTAATGAAGCTTGTTTTCTTTTTTTAAATTCTTGGGATCTTTTCCCTAATTCTTTACTCCATGCTATTTGCTTTGGGGATCTAGTCTTTCTTGGGAGAGTAGCCGTGACAGTTTGAGTGTTATCATTTTTAGATGGTAAATTAACTTGGTTCAATTGATTCGATTCTGGGTGTGCTGGGTTCTCCATTTATATCTGTTGAATTTCTATGATTAATACCACTAACACAGTTTCCAAACGTAATTAAACTTGTTGAAGCAACAGCCATTAAACCGCCCATTTTCAAAGTTAGCCATCCAGTCCATTTATCTAGTTCGCTATTTATAATGTAGTCATTTCTTAAGTCTTCATAAAGCTTATTTTCATCACTAACAGGTAAAAGGCAAGTTGCTAATTTAGAATAAGACTTGATTACAATTTTACCAAAAGTATCATTAACTCTAACTGACAGTGTATTTTGATAAATCCTGTGATATTTTATTAAGTCTTTTTCAGACAAGTTGTCAACGTCGTTAAAAGTTAGTTGCTTGCCAGTGAACTCCTTTGACTTACCAGTTGCAACTAAAATCTCTAAATCGCCTTTAGCTTGTTTACCTTGTTCTGACAAGATCTGACTAGCAGTTGAACTTTGTTGACTTTTAGTTGGCCCTAGTTGACCACTGCCAGTTACTGTAGTTGAACCTTGTTGATTTCCAGTCTGAACAATACCCATTTCTTTCATTACATTATCAACCATTTGCAGATCAGGAATTTGATTACCCATAGTTTGATTGCTCATTGTTTGATTGCACATCATCATTTAATTAACAAAAAGTTATGTGGAAATTGTAGTCTTAGAACCAGCTTTGCACTTCTGTTATCCTTTAGTTCCTTTATCACCTCATTTCTTACCTCTTTAGGTATAATAGCATTTTCTTCTAATGCTTGCTTCATCGCATTCTCGTCTTTGTTAAAGAAAAGCACCAGTAATCTGATATTCTCTCTAAAGTCCTTGACAATTGAATTATACTTCTGAATCAATACCCAAGTTGAAATTTGATAATGGCAGCCACTGAAGGCGAGATCGCAGAGTTCTGTCGCTTTCCGTTTACTATCTTGGAGGTTCGCGCAATCATCAATTATAAAGAGAATGTTCGTACCTTTAAAAATCTCAATACAACACCATAGAACTGCGTTGAGATTCGTTTTTACCAATGCCGGGTCGAAGACAATGAAATTTTTATCTTTGAAGAGCCATTGCCGGTCATATGTCTGATTATAATCAAAGGTAGGGCAAAACAATATAACATTTTCAAAAAAGTCCTTATAAATTGTCTCAACCATATCCAAGATGAAGTATGTTTTTCCTGAATTAGTGACACCAGAAATAGTCGCGTTATGTGGCTCAAACAGGAAAATTTCTCTAACCAAAGTATTCATTTACTTAAGTAAAATTAATGCCAGCGCCAATGCCAATGCCAATACCAAGTTTTGAACCATCTAACAATTAACAGAGGGCAGCATCGTTAAAATGTAAGATTATATTGAACAGAACAACACCTGTTATTAACAAGGCCATATAGCCGTGTGGTTTAAGGCGTTGGGTTGTCAATACAATCACGTTACACATGGGTTCGAGCCTAAGCGGGGGGTTTTGCTGAAAATGGTAAAAAATCACCTAAATTTTTAACACACCGTGTTAAGTTTTATGAACGGCGTTCCAAGTGAACAGCTGTGTAATAGAGAAAATGTGTACTTACATTTTTAAACTCCAACTTTTTTGACAATTCCGGGCACTTCCTCCAAAATATAACACAATTTTGAACAATCTCGTTATGAATGAGTATGCACTGGACGAGGAGAATGCATCAGAAATATGTGCCAGCTGTTGAATTACTTCGTATTGTGATTGCGCCGAGACGCCTATAATTAGCTCTGTCTGTATTTTGATTATTGGTAAAAGTAACATCTGCAAATACATTTCTATAGGCCTGCAAATCTAGTATTATCTCTTGATTCTGAAATATTGTAAAATGTACAGGGTAGTATCTATGAAATTAGTACCTAGGAAAATAGGGAAATGGAGCGAATTGGAACAAAAAACTACCAAGCGCATGTTATTTCGCGCGAGTGAATTGTTGTTCCAATGTCTAAATTTCAAGTGAATAATTGCCTTATGAAAAAGGGACAAATCTTCCATGTATCTGGATCCACTCAATTCCCTAATACTTTTATGAATTCGGCCCATTATCGCAACCTTTGATATATCAATTTTACCATTAAGCAGGTATCAGAGAGAAATTTTCATTCCATCTTGTAGCTCAGTTCGTGTTACCTAGGGGAAGGTCACATTTCCAGGTCTGTAGCTGTTGCAGGAACAAAGTTTAAACAGGGTGTGACTGACTCAACAGACAGGCAGGCACTCTGAGCAAACACAATATGGTTCCAGATCTTGAAGATCGCAAATCATAATAATTAATTTTTATGATTTTAGGATGCTCCCGGCGTTTATCAAACTGGAGGCAAAGTTTTCATATCAACACAAAAGAATGACCCTCTTTTCGATCTCAGTAGTCTATTCTCTTTGTTGGTGATGCTGTTGCCAATTCAGAAGTACATGGCAAGATTAACACCTGCACTATTTATAATGGGAACAATATTAAATTTACTGATAATTGCAGTGGTAAGTGTTAGCAAGTTTGGCCAGGAATCAACCAGAATATTACTCATAGCTCTTGCCTTGTCTGACACAGCTTCCCTTTTTTTAGAACCACTGCAGACAATTTTACCATTTCTCGGTAGTTCGTTCGATTTTGGTAAATGGACTGACGCAGCTTGTCCTCTCTACTCATTCTTATCTGTCGCCATCCCATCCTTTTCTCATTGGATGGTGGTGCTGATCACTCTTGAAAGATGGATATCTGTAATCTACCCTTTGAAAGCCATGGTCATCTGTACGAGAAAATGGACCTTTGTTGTCATCATGAGTGTGTTAATGATACACTTTGCTGCTTATGGTCAACACCTCCTCAAACGAATCGATTATTCAAAAAATGGATTTTGTCTAAATTTAGATTTTATTGATGTTCAGGCGAGTAATCAACTTTTTACTGCAGAACTTTTTCTCCTCAGCATTGTTTCTTTCTGCCTCCCGTTCATCTTCATCATCGTCTGCAACATCTCGATCCTGTGTAACGTCATCAAAAGTCGGAACAAACGGAGACAATTGCAAATTTCAGGAGGATCGACAAAGGGCCTCAACAGTATGACTGTCATGTTGTTGACTGTGAGTGTGGCATTCTTACTGCTTGTTTCTCCACTTGCTGTACGTCAAGCACTACTTGCCTTAAGTCTGACATTGACGCCGGAAGGACGTCCACCATTTACGTATTTCGTTGCGCTCTACATAAAGCAGCTAGTTGAATTTCCCAAAACTGTGAATCACAGCACTAATTTTATCCTTTATTGTATTTGCGGCAGACAATTCAGACAGGCATTTTTCAATATGTTGAGATGCAAACGGACCAGAACGTAAGCAGATGATCAGTCTGTCTTTGAATAGTATCACACGCCACCTGAATTTAAAAGAGTTTGAATAGGCTTGTTGTACTTGACTCGATGACGCGAGCGAAGACTCGACCGCCAAAATTATCCAATGAAATTCAGCTGCTTATTTCTAAAGTGTTTTTCACATTGAACTGGCCAAAGGTACTTAGTTGAACTCAGGAATGTGACCAGATCACATTTACCAAGAGGTAGTGGTGTTGCACAACACTGACTTGAAAAGAGATTATAGCTCTTTCATGCTGTCAGCCAAAGCTGGTCAGCCATGACACTGGCTGCCGAGGGTTGTGTAACATTATTATTTGTCATCATGCCATTACAGTTTAGTGACAAGAGGTCAGCCAAGTACCTTTGGCCAGTTCAATGTGAAAAACACTTTAAGAAGTGGAATGGATCAACGGCGGAAGTGGACCGACGTAGTGTCGCCAGCTACATGTACCAAGAGGTGAAGTGAGGTTGATATCCAGCGTCTATAGGCCTACAGCTCCTAAGTTCTTGAGAATTTGCTATGGGTCCCTTTTGAAAAGTTTTAGGGATTGGTCTTATCTCCGTATGGTTACAAAAGTTTGCCAGAGGTGGCTTATTCCTAAAATTGTCGCATAGTGACCCAGTGTTCTGAAATGCGAAACTCGAATTAAAATAAGGCATTCACCAATTAATATACAGGAAATTTAATTGACCTTCTTCGCGCCTTCGAGTCATCGCGCCATCGCGTCAAGTACAACAAGCCCTTTGAATAAACTGGTTATCGTAGTAGGTATCTGTACCAGAAACAGGTTCAATGGAAAGCTCTTCTGTGGAAGATTCCCGCCGAAAATAAATTCAGCATTTTCAGGATGGTCGTTTTTTCAATGCAAACAGACACGAACACAATGAGTAGTGAAGTCACGAATTCTGCTACTCTGGCTAAAGATCTCCCCGCGCCCAGCAAATCACACGGCGATAACAATTGCTGTTCTCTGTTATTTCACTCTTCGAATATTCCAGGAAAATCCTGTGCACAATGGGGTAATAAAAAGTTGGCAAAAAATGGCATCCACGTCGACATCTTCAATTCAATTCAAAAACCATACCGTACATGTATATTTTAAGTACATGTATGTATGTATGATTTATTGAAATTAAAATAGAAAGTACAGGAGTCCAGGGCCGAAGTAGAGCATTATTGGCCCTGGAAGGAAGAACTGTCAGGCCGACAGGCCATCATAAACCATACATTTAACTAAACAAGAATCAAAATTAATAAGTACAAAATATGAGAGAGAGAATTAAAAAAAAGAGAGCTCAAACGGTGGTGGGTGGCAGCCATTCCTGTATTAACTGGAGATGAGGAAGTAGTCGGTCAATTGTGAAAGAGGGACACGAAAGGACACACACTATACAGATACACTGTAACTATACGCATATTGAGGGAAAAAAGGGGGATGAGGGAGTGATGTAGTCATAAGAATGGACCAAACTATAAATCATAAATTGGCCATCCGGTCAATAATGAGATTTGAAGCAATCTCAGCTATCTGCTTCCTTACAAGTATTGGTCAGTCAATATTGCTTCTACCATATATAAGTAATTCAACTTTATCAGACATATTCAGAGAGCAATATTTTAAGTCATAGAATACAGGCCTTGAATTGACTTTACTTGTATTATTGACGATAAAACTTGTAATTACCTATGTAATTGACAAAGTGACATGGATCAAGAACCTTGGCGACCGCCCCCCCCCCCCACTTTTTTTGCCAAAAAATACCTTGGCCCAAATGTCCATTTAATATGTCCATATTTTTGCTCTCAGATCCCAGGAAAATGCATCTGAAGCACTTAAATTGTCAAATTTTTCTGGGGGAGGACCCCCCGTTTTGGCTTACCACTTCCTTTTCCATGCTCGGCGCACGGTCGAGCTACGCCCCCTTTCTGCCAATCCTGGATCCGGCCCTGCCAGGCCCCCCCCCCCACTCATCAGAGGGCTGCTACGGGCCTGCACAATCGACGGCAACGTTCACACTCACAGTTCAGTTGTTTCGAGAGTTGATCATCTCCCACTTGCAGGAGATTCATGGAAGTGGTCACACGGTGCACTAATCACAGTGCAAGCGATTTTGAAATGGGCTGGCTATAGCCTACATGTACATGTGGCCCCTTTTATACAACGAAATTTTTTAATGTGCTCGGTGTGTACAGCTTTGCTCAGTGTAAACGGGTCGAGTCCGCTTGTCCAGGTGTACCAAATTCGCCCTGCAACCCGAGGTAGGTTCGGTCCGGGTCGGGCACGGTTCGGCAGTCTAAATTCCGCCAGTCTAAAGAGCTAGAGCTAATCTATCCCGCTTAAAGATAATGGCTAGTATTCATAAAAGTTAGCAAATGCTTTTACTTATTAAAGAGTTGCACAGCGAGGTCCAATGTAAATGTACTACAAAACTTGAAGTAAAAGCATTTGCTAGCTTTTATGAATATCAGCCATCGTATCACGACTTCATTGCTTACATTCAACGTTTGTAAACCTGGATTTTTACAATGGGGAGGTTTCGAAATCAAACGATAAACCAAAACTTTACGACAACGTTATTTTTCATACTACACATTGACCAGATTTTGCATTGCATTTTCGGTACAAAAATAAAGTTGTCGTTAACGTTCACGTTTATCGTTTGATTTCGAAACCTCCCTATTATGTTATTGTCGACGTTTGGGACACGCCAACCCTCAAAATTGAATACTTTCGGTATCAAAAGAATTTGTAGAGGGGCATGCCACCAAAAATTTCTCATAAGACAAAGAAAGACTGGACACAAACAAACAAAATGTAAATAAACAATGATTTTCGTGGCCCACGAAAATACCCGTGATACGTTACCTTTAATACCTGGGCGCAGTGCACATGGATCAACTACTCGACCTTGGCCTTTACGTCAACCGGCGCGTTTTTACAGGCGAGTGGGTGGGCTTGGCCCAGATTTGTCTCAGTTGGTTTTGGTGGTGTAAACGGGCCTAACCCTCTTGAATTCAAAGAGGGCTCGGTCCGCGTCGAGCTCGGCGAGTGTAAAGCCCAGGTCACACTGTGGCGACGAAGGTGGGCGAATCCCCGCGAACTAGAATGAAATGGTCCATGGACCATGGACACTCTCGGTCATAAGTAAATCCATACCAGATTGATTATTTTTTCCTAATTTTTGGACATGTGAAAGCCACAGGCACTGTCTAACACATCCCGCTTTAATTATTTAAATCGGCCAACATCCCTGTCTTCCACAGCATTGCAAAGAGGGAAGGGTGGTTTGGAAGTTTCACCAACTGAAGTTTTCATCAAATTTTTCACCTGCACAACCTTCAGCCTTGGTCAATAAGCGACAGTCCAGTGAAAATTTTACAAAAATATATCAAGATCTGGCCAAAAAATTGCATTTTTGTCCAAAATCTCAGCACATGCTTGGCAACCAGTGAACCCAACTATGAGATGGTCCCTTTACTTAGACATTTCCCCAACCAATGCCCTGAATTGAATGTTGGCTAGTTGAACAGGCTAATTGTTATTAAAAATCACAGTGGTTGGAGTAACACCAACACCTTGTAAACAGATCAAATTCATGCTTTCAATCATGTCCGGCCACCAAAACACATTACAATGTCCCGTTTGCATAGTATGACGAGGGGCATCTCATAGTTGAGTTCACTGGGTTGCCAAGCAAGTGGTGAAATTTGGGACAAAAATGCATTTTTTGAGCAAGGCTGAAGGTTGTGCAGATGAAAAGTTTGATGACAACCCTCCAAACCACCCTGCCCTCTCTGAACTGCTGTGGAAGACAGGAATGTTCGTCGATTTGAAAAAAAATGAATCGGGATGTGTTAGACAGTGCATGCGGCTTTCACGTCTCCAAAAATTGGGAAAAATAGTGAGTAATTATCGAGTAATTCAAGAATATCTGGTGCGGATTTAATTATGACCAAGAGTGTACATACTTCTCTCTGTCATAACACTATTATGTCCAAAGGGGTGAGCACAATGGTCCATGGACCATTTCATTCTAGTTCGCGGGGATTCGCCCGCCTAAGTCGCCACAGTGTGACCTGGGCTTAAAAGAGGCTCATGATTGTCGACGACGTAAGAGTCACCTGAGGGACTATTAGGCCATTGTTGTGCTGGTTGCAGGTATGGTCGATCTCTCATAAATTACTTATTATGCGAGGTACGCTGGCATCTTTTCCCTGTATGTGGTGGGCAGAACATGGTTCAACCACATCGCCGGATAGTTGTTGGCAGACCGAACACGAAATCAAAGTGACTCAAGCATTAAATTCCAGGAGATATCGGCAAAGGTCTGCCCCTATAGGTAAGAGCATACTTGCAGTACCCTCTGGGTAGTGAAAGTATGCTGGCATTACCCTCGGGGTAGTGAAAGTATGCTTGTGCGTTTCTTATGGGTCACCCTCTATGAGGGCGAAGTAAGCCGCGACTTAAGAGAAATAACGCCGTACTTTGATTGCAGTGAACATGGTGACATTACCTTAAATATCAACTTTCATATCAACCGTATAAAATTGGAACCGATTCGGAGTCTAAATCCGCAGTCACAAGTGGGCGTAGGTACAGTGGAAAAATAATGGACATGCATATGTATGGGCGGTTATATCCGCAAAAAGTAGACGTTGACAAAACAGAGACGTTGGTTACAAAATCAGAGACGTGCTTTTAGAAAACAAAGATGTTCTCTGACAAAACAGAGACGTTCAGCTGCGATTTGGAGTCGTTCACAGAGGAGACGTTGGGTGATACTGGAGTCGTTAACAA
Source organism: Notospermus geniculatus (assembly GCA_002633025.1). Classification (NCBI taxonomy): domain Eukaryota; kingdom Metazoa; phylum Nemertea; class Pilidiophora; order Heteronemertea; family Lineidae; genus Notospermus; species Notospermus geniculatus. The sequence continues at coordinate 347,978 of NMRB01000482.1, forward strand.
AATTTGGAGACGTGGCCTTTTCAGAGACGTTCAATTTTTCAAACGTAGCGATAATTTTGAATGGTACGCCATACACAGACCTTGACATAATTTGGAGACGTGCATTTTCAGAGACGTTGGGTGGCGCTCGTGGCAGTTAAAGGTGAACTAGCCGTTATTTACCTCCTGTCCAGACAAGTTTTAATGAGGTCGAATTTGATTGGATGTTGGTGCGTGGTCCCATCATGCCTCAGCATGAATTAAGATGAAAGGGGGCGCTGCGATCGCTTTCGTGAAAATCGGTTTTCACTGTAGTTGAGCCCCATTGGTAAGTATTTTTTTTAAATTCCTCGCAGTGCATTAGTACTGGGATGTATCTACAAAACGTCGGGCGCAAAACTAAGATAATAGGTGGCGCTGCTGGGCAGTGTATTTCTAGTGCTGTCATCCATTAATAGTGACAGTTTCTCCTTCCTGCGATCAGAAAGACTCATCCAACCTAGGCAGGGTCGCGTGACAAATGCAGACTCCGGACTGCGGACGCGGATCACGGACTGCGGACTGCAGACTGCGGACGCCGAGAGCACTGTATACACGTATTGCTGACTTTGTGCGCCTACGTTTGTTCCGGCTGTTCCGTATTTGGTTTAGACCTGACGACCAAAGAGAATGATCAGGGTTTTCGTATCTAACCGTTTCGTTATTTTTTATATTGCAGGACGTCATTGTCAGACAGTTCTCAGTATTAGGCCTAAATGCACACAAATTCGGCTAATAAAATCAAACATGCAGTCAGTCGGACCTGTTCCAAGGTTTCCCCATTACCCCCCATCCCTACTGCCCTCTGCTTCCTGTATGCAACAGGACTTGTGTACAATTTTATTTCCCGTGTTTCCCGCCGGCGTAACCAGGCATGCCCTGTGACTACCGGTATTGAGTGTTTCACATGTTTCAGAGAGGTAAGTAGCCACCAGTATCAAAGAATAATATCATAGCCCCTGCTAAGGTGAACTGAATATATGAGTATAGTCGGTTTTAGAAAATTGATTAATCCTATATCACATTACCGCATCGCGTCCGCACGTACAATCAAGTAGATTTTGCCACGTGCAGGGGCCGGCCAGACTCTTGTAAAAGGCTATTTCCGAATTTTAAAGCCACCCGCCCCAGCTGGTGTGCAATCCGCAGTCCGGAGTCCGTGGTCCGGAGTCCGTCAGTCCGGAGTCTGCATATGTCACGCGACCCCTAGGCAGTTCAGAACTTTATTTTTACTTGTACCATGGACACACCCGGCCACAATTAAGGCCGCCCTGTAGTGTACACGGTCAATCTTGTCAAGGTCACGTTGGTTTGCACATACAAAGACTAACGACCCATACTCTAAATGAGGTAAGGTGAATGACATGTATCCCAATGACTTTGTCGATGTGGGCTTGAAAATTTAAGTTGCAATCAAGTACAACGCCAAGATGTTTGTGAAACGATTTACGGGTTATTACTTCAGCATTAGTGAGTTTAAGAAACCACACATTAACGCTAACGCTAACGTTAATGACATCATTTTGACGTCACATCGAATGAATTCGTTGTATTTCTTCTGGGGGTGACGTCATTTTGACATAATTAGCGTTAGCGTTAGCGTTAACGTTTGGTTTCTTAAAGCACCACGGTATTGCCACTTTCTGTCGACAGCCGGCGCCACCGACACCATTCTCCAATACTTATGATTATGTAATCTCATCATGTATCCTCTTGATACCTTTTGTAAGGTTAAGAGAAGTTAAATAAACTATGTCTATGTCTATGTCTATGTCTATGTCTAATACTGTAGTTAAGCCTTTCGCCCCAGTGTTGGAGAATGTATGATTACACTACAATGCACGTAGTAGCATGCGTGGTTTACCAAGTCGTCAATAGAAGTCTCCCTTAAAGTGATCCTAAACCGCCGGGGCGAGCGAGACAGCCTCGTTTTCATTTTCCCGCGCTACGCCAGTATGAATGAGCGCCTGTCAATCATCACGTCACGTGATTACTATGGAATTTACTATGCGATCACTGATTGGGCAAGTTCTGAAATAGTGACAGCTGATTGTCAAAACAGCATGGATGCCACCGGTTCGCCGAGTCGAGATTTCTCCTCGATTCAGGGGAGTTTTAGAGGATACATTCACGCATAAGAGCATGAAGAGTGTTCAATCCGACACGAGTGACATCATTGATGACGATGTCAGCCGGTATACCAGGCAATTCGCTGACGTTACACCGGCACGGCGGCGAGATCCGCAGTCCGGCAATATGTTAATGATGCCATACCTACAAACAACCTCCTCATCGTCTTAGAACGGAGTTCTATCCACAGCTGCTGGTCGGCATTTGCTACCTTTTAAGGTCGCCCTTTCCCTTCTTTCACTTCTCGCTTCGGCATCCTGTCTGCTGTGCGGTTTGCACGATTGACAAACTCAGTGAAGGTAGCGTACTGCGCATGCTCAGAAGCCAGTAGCGGAAATCGGAAGTTCCATTTTCGTGGGCGGTGAAAATGATCGGGTGCCAACTTTTGCTTGACGGTTTAGGATCACTTTAACGCGGGTAGGTGTAACGCAGGATTGGGAAGCAATACTGTGGTCCTTTAAACTCACTATTAATATAAGTAAAACGGTAGGGTGATTTCGAGGCACTTTTCGGGGTGACCCGAAGATTACCTCGATACTTTTGCTTGGCTTGAGGGTTAACTTCCATTGACTAGACCATTGAGCCATACGGTTAAGGTCACTCTGGATCAAGTCAGCGGCTGTCTTAACATCGCTATTTCGGCGAACAGGGAGAAACAGATAACTATCATCAGCATATAAAAAGAGTGTACAATTGTGAACCATTATACTTATGTCGTCAATGTATAAGAGGAATAATAGCGGGCCCAAAATGGACTCCTGAGGAACACCACTATTCACATTGCAGACCAATGAGAAAATGAGTCCGTATTTTTCGGGGTAAGAGGCGGGGTGTCTATAAACCGAAGATCGAAGACCGAAGACTGAAGATCGAAGACTGAAGACAGAAGATGGAAGACCCTGAACTATAAAACGAAGACCCTCACATCTATAAACCGAAGACCCAACTATAAAACGAAGACCCCCACTACTATAAAACGAAGACCCAACTATAAAACGAAGACCCCCACAACTATAAA
>NMRB01000483.1:0-15564 GCA_002633025.1 Notospermus geniculatus
ATAATTGTAGGGTCATTATTGCCTCTGCTTCATTCTGCACCTGGCCTTCACTGTTTCTTGATTCCAAGGCAGGAACCTGGAAATAGGAATAGAGACATACATGTAAGCAATCAGTGAATTACCTATATTAACATTCAACATAAACTTTGCCTATCTACAATGGTCAAATCAAATCTTACTCGACAGTCAGTTACTTATGTGTTTCATTACTAAGCACAGGCCACGAGAGCAAAAATTCAGAGATGGACCATCCTGGAACAGACAAATACCGAATAGATCCAACTTACCTGGGTGGTGTCCAGAAAAAGCACCTCTCTTCCCGGTGAAGGGTCCAGTGACGTCTTGATCCAATCGCACGCGGAGGGGAGCTAAAAGTTAGATAATACTAGTTCATATTGGTTCGGTAACTCCCCCCACACATGTATGCTCTCAATTTATGGGTAAGGTTAATGGTAACCCCCCCCCNGTGCTAGCCCGGGTGAGATTTTAGAAGACTTTGTTACAAAGAATTTTAAAGTAGGGCAATTGAATCCCTACCTGATAGAGGAAATTCTCTGATACAGAACAAATGCCAGTTGGGTGCACATGAAGCAAAGTAGGAATATCTCATACTTTTACACAAGGAATGTCTCCTTTGCTTGATTTTACCTGATTTATGAATTCGTCTGTTGGTATCCGCAGACAGCTCTGAGCGACTTGCTGTGAACCACATTTGAGGACACCATTGTATACCAATTGATTGCTGAGCTCCATTATTGATCTGAAAAGCCCAACAATGACTTTATCCTTACTCTATAGAGAAAATGAACCGAGGTGAATACATGTACGTGCTTTTAGAAGGAACACTTTGGCCCGTATTCTAGAAGCCTCCTTAAATCTAAGGTCCACTTTAAGTTTTTGTATTCTGCCCTTCAAAGCTAAAAGTAAACCTTAGAGTTAAGGAAGCTTCAAGAATATGGCCATACATCAAACATTTTGACGTCACAATTCTGACTGATCATAAGAGGGATGACAACAAGGTGCTAGCCGTAAGTCCACTGGAAATGACATGTTCCATCTGCATACCTATTCATCCTGTACTGTACATCCAACTCATACGTAGCACCATTTGTGTCAAGTCTGACAATGAGACTCCTGTCCATTCCTCTGGCACTAAAAGTTCAGAAAAAAGTTTTCACTACTCTGCTAAACACTGTTAAAGGATAAAATGATTTGTGACAAGTGCACACACAACTTTGAGGGTACATGTATTATTTTTCTGGTCATAGACAAAAGCCCACGGTCTCCGGTGAACTGAGAAAAGTTAAAAATTTGGGTTTTTAGTCTGATATCAACAAAGTAGTGGTGTCATCTGACTTCACCATTTAACATCAGGTTGTTGTGAAACCTTTCAGTAGAACTCAGAGGAATTGCTCATTCAGTGCCCGACTCTGATCAATAAAAAAAAAATATTGAGTTGAGAACCGAGCGCCAAATTCGGCATTATTGGTTCTATAGACAATATTGGGCGATTTTAATGTAATGCAGGAGGAAACCGGAGTGCCCGGAGAAAACCTGCGCTGTCAGAGAGAGTCGCCCTCTCTATCACATGAGACACGGACCCGACCGGGAATCGAACCCGCGACCTCAGAGGTTACAGGCGCCTCTGATCAATCTGACAAATACCCCATTTATACACCTGGGAATGTGAGGCAAGGTTGGCAAAGACCTGCCCGAAGTCTCACACCGACAGTGGGATTCAAACCTGCTGTCTAGATATATGAGCCCCTAGACCATCGTGGCTCCCTGTAGACAATAGAAAGAAAATACATCTGTCTCTTACATTGCATCCCTGCTCTGAACAACGGGAGGAAGTTGTAGTGGATCTCCAACCAAAGCGAACTTCTTGGCATAGAAGAGTGGTCCTATGCAAGCTGGTTGCAGGACCTGTGACGCTTCGTCCACGATACAAACATCAAAGAACCTCTGAGTAAACAACTGGTGGGTTACGCCAAAACAGGTGGTGGCAACTATTTGCTGGAATGAGAAAAAAATGCTCAGCGGCGTGAAGGAACTACATTGGAACCTCTCTGTTGAGGGCACCTTTGGGACTGCTGAGTGCTGTCCTTAATTGAGAGGTGTCCTCCTGGTAGAAATGTCCGTTAAGGGAGGTTCCAACACTGTATCTACACCATGAACAGTATATATGTACTTGTATTTGTAGTTGATTTTTCCGTCAGGGGGTAAGCGACAACATTATTGACCCTGGTAAGTATGGAAGAGGCCATCTAAAACTAACTATTCATACTTGGATGGGGTCTTTTACTTGCCTTTGCAAAGGCACAAAGTACAAGGCACCATGGCTCACTGCCCCATGCAACAGGCTGAAGAGCCAGGGATGATGAATCCCTAATATGGCCTGGGATTCGAACCTGGGACCTGCCGCTTACTTAGCAGACATGATAACCACTAGGCTATCAAGGCTCCCTGAACATATATGTGAAGAACTAGATACATGTAACACAAATCAAGCATGAATTCCATGTACAGTACATGGACCTATCCTATACAGGTCCCTTGAAGTAGAAAACAGACTAGACCTACCTTTGATGCGTAGAACTTCTCCAGTTCAGCAACCGAATGGATATCTCTCGTCAGCACCTCTGCAGAATAAGGATGTACAGACGAGTGAATCTTCTCAAGTCGTCCGAGTCGTAGAAAGTCAACATTGTTCTCTATTAGCTTCAGAAGGATATTATCCACAGCCGAGTGGGTGTAACTGGTCAGAAGCACACTGTAACCAAACGTGACCAAAATTCGGACGAGTGCTATGATAGTGGATGTTTTCCCAGTGCCAGGAAATCCTTTAATCAGCACGAAGTCTTGACTCATTAGCACCTTCAGGACTGCCGTTTTCTGGGGTTTGTTCAGCTTTTTGAAGATATGCCTCACTGAATAAAGAAGACCACAATACAGTTCACTCACCACTACATGTACATACGGAAGGGGCTGTTCGTTTTCGTCACTTGACGAATCTGAGTTGTGATCTTTGGAAATCAGAAAAAGCTATGCACTTGCAAATTATAGGGATTATTTGTTGTACTGTGCAGAATAATCTCTGCAGTTTGCAGCTTCATACATGTATCTTTCTCCATTTTCTCAAGGATCACAACTCAGATTCCTCAATTGATGAAAACGAACAGCCCCTTCCTTTAGACATTGCAGTAACTGCTGAAGAAAACTTTGTTGTGCAGATATACACAACCAAATACACTGTACATGCTGTTGGAGTGGCGCAGTGAAAATAGCAATGCCTGTCACCTCTTGATATCCTGGGTTCAATCCTGGGTGCCGCCTTCTTCATGTGACTGAATTCTTTGACACCGCAGGTTTCCTCTCGGTATTCTGGTTTCCCCCTGCTCATTTTCACTTCTTTTGAAATCAGAACCGCCTACCTTTTTCTACAGCACCTTTCGACAGAGTATGACTAAATTCAGGTATCCTGCGATCAATCAACAACTCCCTCAATCTGGCACTTGCTGGGTCGTCTTCCATTAACTTTGCAAGGTTAGAGAAGTTTGTTGCCATAGAGTTGTACAAATTGCACTTGTCAAGACGGAAAATCATTGAACTGTATTCTGGGTCTTTCCGTAGATTCCTGAAACAATGTGATCCAAGTTTAAATAGTGACTTTATCATTTTCATGTGGAGAATTATACCAAGATGAGGATTCTATGACCATGCGAAATTCCAATCACTTGGTTTTCACCTGAGTTATGGAAAGACTTGGCCTTTCATAAACAAGAAATGAAATGAAATGAGAATAAAGTCTTAGGAACGTACATCGGAGTGATCAAAGGCACTGGGCCGTATTCAAAAAGGATGTTTAAGACTTAGACGCGTGTAACTTCGTCAAATGCATGGTGGAAGTGTGTGCATTTAGTGAAGTTACAAGCGTCTACCGGTAAGTCTTAATCGCGCAATGATCACCCTTTTTGAATACGGCCCACTATGTTTACAGCCAAAGAGGCAGGTTTTGAGGCTATTAAGATGCTGCCGCTTGCCCTGATTTAGTGATATGACGGAACCTGGTTCCATCATCCTGAGACTCAGGTCATTTCACTCGGCCATCGCCTCCCTTATGACCCTGTGTTGAGAGGATGGGTTCCATAGTCTTGGAGCAGCAGAAGAGACTCTTCTGCTGCTCCAAGACTAGAGAAGGCACGATCTCCACGACTGGAGATTAAAGAAGGGATGATAAATCCAGAGACACTGACCTGTCCATGCTGAGTTCAATGCATTCCTCTGTACAGTTCACGACATAGCCAATACTGAGAGCAATCAAGCTCTTGTTTTCACAGCTGATCACCACGCTCTCACCCTGGGCAAAACTGACCCCCAAAGTCTTCCTGAAAAGGAAATAAATTCTAATCAGTGACTTAGAACATGACTTTGTCACTGATTCTTTGTTGCACTTCTATAAAATCAAGCTAAATGTACTTCTCCTTTCCATACTTGACCCATTTAGTGCCAACAGTTTTTACCCTATATGTAATAGTGTCACAGCACAACTCGGCTTTTCGTAAGCAACTCAGAACGATGCATGCCATAGACACCTGGGGATTGAGGAAAGAACTGAAATAACACCAGTGTAGCTTGAAGTGAACCAAGTAATAATTTAAGTCAATAGTTTGCAGATAGCGACTGCAATAGCTGGAAATAGACTGCACCATCAGAACTTGTCTCAGAGAAAAAATACAAAACTTCACCAAAACAAAAATGTAAATTTCATGATACCTTGGATATGCATGATGCCTGACAAATGAGTGCACAGTGTTACCGTCCTCCAATAGCCTGTCTGTTTGTGAATCCTGGGCCAGAATCATGCAGCTTAGACAACCACCATCTTTCTCTCTGTAAAGAGGAAATGTGAGAAATACCAGGCGGCAAGTCTTAATGATTTTGTACAGATTTCAGATCATGACACTAGAATAAAAGGGAATGCAGACATCCCCCACCACCACCCCTGCCATGGTGAGATGTGAACCTGCTGACGTGATTTGCGAGGCAGAGAGCCTAAGGGCTGATTCATACTCGCTTGCGGACCGTCAAGCGCATGAAACTGATCGCAGGTTTCCACGACGTGAATGTGCACACGCAGTGAAATTGATCATAGTCGGCGCAAAATCCGGACGGAGTATGAATCAGCCTTAAGACACAAGGCACAACTGATTACCGGGTAACCAAACTTACCTTTTGACTGCGTTTTCGCACCAGATGTCCCTTGTGTGATCGTGTGATTTGGAGGCCTTGTCCTCCAGTTGTAGCATGTAGCACCAGGAGACAAAGTAATCCAGATGGCATTGGGAGAGATGTGAAAGGGTTTCAGGGACGAGTGACTCCATTGGATGACCAGGCAGGGACAATTCCTCTATAGATCTGGAAAGTAAGGGAAACATTACTGACACAGGCTAATGAGAAGAGAGCAAAGTCTGTAAACCTGTCAGGGGAACTCGGCTCATTAGTGCTCACGCAGCTCATTGGTGCTACTTAATTATTTCAGACCAGTTGAGAGTAAAACCAGGAATAAAAGAATGACCTCTCAGTTACGGTACATTATAAGTCCAATGCTCCTACCGCTGCACCGAAATGCTCCCCAGAATTCCCCAGCTGATAGGTGAAAGAACTATTTTCAACTCCAGCAATTGAAATTCATTGGAGCAAAATGACAATCAAGGTTATGATACTACATACCTCTGATACATAGCACATGTTAGAAGATGAGGGCACTTTTTACATGCTCGATCATTACTGATAGGTCTTGGCAGAGATGCCAGTCTCACGTCCTCGCCATCGGCACCGACCACCTTTTCTAAGCTGTTGAACAAGTAGTGAGTCAGCTCATTTCTCAGTTGCAGGAGACCTGTCAAAATCAACCAAAATTTTTATCACATGGGCTTGGAATGTCTCGGGCTGGGGGTCATCTATTTGCCATGATACATGTAATATCAGAACCTGTTGAATAGTCTCAACCTACATGTAGACCAAGTTTTGATAAGTTGTCATCAAAACTTCTAATATTCACCTTTTTTGTTTTGCTCTTTGGCTGGTATATTCTGCATAGCACCGTCTTTTAAATACAGAAGTATCCCCATCTCAGGGTCAGGTCGCCGATCTGAGGTCATCATGGAGTACAAGGTGACTTGTCCTTTGTGTTCAACTGAGAATGAAGATTTCCCAGTCTTTAGTTCCAAAGGAACGATTTTCCTTGACACACCAGGAGTTTTGTGAAGCTGGAAATGAAGAAAGAGGGTCAAAATGGGTCAGGGTCAAATCCTTTTCAAACCCTTTTTGCAAGAATTTTCCCTCTCTTTACAAGGTACCATAAGTTATACACTACTTGAGTCACCATGAATTGGATGTCCAACTTTTCAATCAATCCAAACGAATAAAAGAAGTTTCCCAAAAAAATTGTTTTTGCCAATGGAAAATCAAGATGAATCAAGACTGTTTGAATCAAAATTCTACCTTCACATCCACAGTAACATCAATCTTGCCCTTGACACCAAACCGTGGCGACCAAACATTCTCTTCAATATCTTTCACACTAATTACAGTTAAATCTCCTTTTGGCTGCCTCTTCTCACCAAATGTATACTGGCCCTGAGGGACATGTTTCTCCCCCCATGAAATGATCTGAGGAATGTAGACCTTGATTTCATCAAGGACTGTAGCCTCTTTCAAACCCAGGGCATAACTAGAAAAGAGAGAGAATAAAAAGTTAAAAAGTTAAAGTTTGGGTTTATAGTCTGATATCAACAACGGTAGAGGTGTCATCCGACTTCACACTTTAACCCCAGTCTATCCTGAAACCTTTCAGTAGAACTCAGATGAGCTGCTCATTCAGCGCATACAATCTGAGCATTTCCGACCGGTACCCATTTATACACCTGGGTGGAGAGAGGCCAGTAAGGCAAAGAGACCTGCCCAAAGTCTCATGCCAGCAGCGGGATTCGAACCCGGGATCCTCTGACCGCTAGTCGGAGGCCCGAACCACTACACCACCGTGGCTCCTGCACCGTGGCTCCTACATGTAATATGATATGAGATGAGCTATGGGGGTGCTTAAATTTTTCCAACAACAATTTATTATGTTATTAATGTTGTTGTTGGTAGAAGTGACACTGCAGCGCTTTTAGCAGAATCATTCTGCTTCATATGTTGTAAGGGTGTCAAAACAGCATTCCAGCCAATGCTTAACACCTCTTAGATTTTAAACACTGACTCACATTTCATGTAAGAATTTCTTTTCCTGCAGGATATCATTGGCAGCTTTCAGGAGTGCTTCTTCAGTGAACTGTCGATCGTGGATCACCTGAAAGATGTAATAATGTTTAGTGGAACCCCTCTATTAGGACAAATGCCCCTTAGACTTATTGAGTGGGATCACCCAATGAAGGAGCTGTTTTCAACATGCCCTGTGTATTTGTATTCGATTTTTCCATCAGGGCCGAAGCCATAGCATTATTGGTCCTGATAGATAAAGAAGAGGCCATCTCAAGCAACTCATGTTCCTCACTTGGATGGGGTCTTTTACTTGCCTTTGCCAAGGTACAAGGCACCATGGCTTACTGTCCATGGGATGGACTGAAGAGACAGGGATGATGAATCCTATGTTGCCCGAGATTCGAACCCAGGACCTGCTGTTTGCCAAACGGATGTGATAACCACAATGCTATCAACTAGGCTGTTTTGTAATGTCATGGTGGTTACACATGGAAGCCAGTCTATAAACTTTCATCAGAACACCACCGTACCTTTTGAAAGAGGCTGTGTATGATGCTTCCATACAGCATGTGGACATTTCTTCCATCCATCCCTTTGAACTTGGCATTCAGAACAGACCTGAAATATGCCACAGTAGATTTACAGCACTGCCATGTCGTGGACATGAACCTCAAAGAGATGAGGTAGAGCACTCATGGGTTTTAGCTTGCCGAGATGACCTGAGATTTCTGTTTGTGTAGAACAACCAGTTCAACTCGACCCCCGATTCTTAAGATTGAAAAGACTCATCCATCTGTGAATGGAAACAGTCAGTCTTGTAATGAGGATCATTCGTATGATAGAGCTCAGCACACAGTAACCAGGTCCTATACAAAATGGACATCTTTTGTGTGGGAAATTGATCAGGACCTGGATGTCCCTTCCTATCTAATAGTTAAGTTTTAACCACTGGTGACACCTTTTGAGGCAGCGGGTTATGGTCCTCCTTACCTCCTCATGCAATAAACACTCGATACAATGGTTGTCCCAGATACCAGATAATCAGGATTCACCACGAGTAGTCCGTGTTGATCGTTCACATGACTGACACCAGATGCATCAAAACGGGCCAAGACGTTGACAATATCGCCAGGTTTGACATGCGTATCAGCCCAGAAACCTGTCAGGATACATTTTCGTCGTTTGTCATCAGGAATGGACTTCAACAGGAGATGAACTTCTTGTCTGGAAAGAACATCATCAAAATTTGACGGAAGTGAACATTGACTATTTTCAACATTAATACTCGAGTACAAAGGGTATGTTAGGGGGAGGGGTTAATCAAGCTCCACCCCTTTCCAAGGATGAAGAGGAGGGAGTAAATATGTCAAACTTGATATCCAAGGCAGCAGTGCAGTGTTCAGAGTTTTAAACTAATATACATGTACAAGGAAACGTCGTCTCCAATAGGAGCTGTCAGCGAGTTGACCACTAGGTGTCACTTGGGCCCAATTCAATGCATCTAGCGGACCCAGTCATTATCGATCGAGCAGCGATCATAATAGATTTCCTGTACATTTGGTCCGCTAAGACTGTGCTGCCATCTGTTACCAATATGCGCGGCTGACTGCTCCTATTCTCGCAAGTCGTCTCCAATTCTTGCAAGTTGTCGACCCCAAGCGGGGTCTTCCTCAGGCACTTTCTAGTTGAGCTACCAGAAGTGAAAAAAAGCTCGACTAGAAAGTGCCTGAGGAAGACCCCGCTTGGGGTCGAACACTTACGAGAGTTAGAGACAACTATTCCTTGTATATCATTTTGTGTGTCGTTTTTTGTGCTTTTTGTTGGATATCGGTGTTTTAAACTGAGAGTAAATTACATGTAGAGCCTCTTCTTACCCAGAAGGCAGAACATCCAAGACTGAATGACGTCCAAACTTTGTACAGGGTGGTGGACAATCATTTGGGTCATAATCCCTGAAATCACAAGATTACACTACATGTTTTGTACAGATACTAAAAAGATTTTACGGGCACTCCGGTTTCTTCCTGCTGTATAAAACTCACACTTTGTCAATTAATAGCCACCTAATAATGTACCGGCATGACCGGTGGTATTTTGCACACAACTTTTGAATCATTACTCTCACTTACTCAGGGGCTTTCTTGAAAGGTGAAAATTTGCTGAAACTCTTGCTGAGGTCTTCCTCTGGAACATGTGGTATGTCAAGGTTGATCTGTTCCATCCACGATCCATCCATACTGCAATCTCCATAATCAACATCAGGTACCCCGAAAGCCGGCACTGACTCAATTGTGGGCACCGACTCCGCAGATTTTCCTAGTTTCCTCTCATCCAATATTGGACATGTTGGACGTTTTGGAGAGAAACTACTCTCGGGCAGCTTATTGTTGTCTTCTGAAAACTTAGTTACAGGGTCCTGCAAATGGTCAGATTCATCACAACCTGGTACATCAAAACCTCCCATTTCAGAACTGGCACTCCTTACCATGACGACACTTTCTGCACCAAGTTCCTGATCTTTCGACGATGGATCTTCACTAGGAGATGACGTAGGTTCAACTGGAACGTTGGCATTCAAATCCTTTTTCATTTCATTGGCAGAAGTAGGTGATTCAGAAGTCTCCTCTTTGTGTCCAACCAGGCCACCATCAGCGGCACTAAAACTATGATTCTTCGCATCCAATTTCCGCCATTTGCGATTCAGCTTCTTATCATAGCCATGAGCCTGGGTGCCTTGAGTGCAGCTACGGATCTCGCCAATGATGTCAGACAAAATATCGTCCTCATTATCCTGAGAGTGAGATGAAGACCTCGCCCCATCAATACCTTCCATTTCTTCATCCTCAACCTCGAAGCCACCGGACAAGTTGGTATCACAGTTTACATCCTTTCTGCATTCTGTTCCTACCTTAGGTGCTGAGGCTACAGCAACTGGACTTTTCATCTCATTGATGATGCTGGATAGAACTTCATCATTGGAAATATCCGATGAGTTCAACGAAGTCACAAGACCGTTATCCTTCATCCTATTTCTACTGGCTATTATCCTGTTATACGAAAGTGACTTTTTATCAGGAACTTTACAAGTACCAGTAGAAGCGGTGGACATCTGTAGTCTATGTTTACGAACTGACTTTTTGTGCGGATTATCCATTTTTACATGCCCTCCCAACTCAACATCACGACCACACATATTTTTCACATCATCAGTCTCCATATAATCGGGCCTAGCACCATCTGCAACTTGTCTGCTGCCAAATTTTGTCATCTTTGGGGTTGACCTCTCCACGGGACTCCATTCCATCTCAGAGATGAGATCTCTCCTGGTCTTAAGCATTTCTCCATAATGCTGTTGTGGTGTCAGTTTTTTAGGGTCTGGAGATATCCCAGTGCCCTTCATGCACCTTCTTTTTAATCCACCTTTCAAAGCATTACTAATTCCGCATGCATTGGAACCATCACCACTAGGCGGCACTTGCTTCCCACTTCGATCACTATGTTTCTGAACTTTGGAGCTCACAACATGCACTTTCTTCAACTTTGCATCACTGTTATTCCCATCAAAATCGCTGGCCTGGGTATTCTGCACCATTTTATCATCTACGGTTCCATCACAATCATCCAATTTCCCAGCTTTAGAATCATGTGCTGCAGAAATTGGACTGGCTATCATTCCATGGGCAGAAAAAAGTACATTCATCTGCAAATCGGAATATTTTTCAACCTCCTTGTTACTCTCCGTCAAAGAGTAGTTGCAACCTTCAAAATGGGAGGGCTCTGCCTGGGCGGCTTTTCCTTTGGGCTTCAACTGTTTCCGAGGTTTAAAACTGCCAGGATGTCCTGAAGTAAGATTCGAGGCCGACAGCATGAAACTCCGACCCTGAATTCGCTTCCTTGCAGCAAAACCAGATGGCTTGGACTCAGGCGTTGGTGGGATGGAAATTAGACTGTCATCAAGGTCATGTTTGGCAGACATCACCTTCTTAAAAATAGCAACCTTTTTTCCAACTGGTGCATTTTTTTGCACTTTTGGTGACAAAATTTGGGATTCTGGTACAACTGTCAATTCATCATTGGGAGCAGTAGCAGGGTCTTTTGAATGGGTGTCCTGAGCTGTCATTTTTTCATTTGAACAGGGGGATGAAGCAGAAAAGAAAAAGGATCCAGGAGCTGAGGACACGTCTTTACCAACAGATTCCTCCCTGGCGGAACTAAAGAAGAAAGATCCTGGAGCTCGCGACCCACCATTGTCCACTAATTTGTCTCCAACATTTGGGATTACAGATGAAGTACTGGCGCAGTTGACATCTTTGCCATGTGGACTAGGGTTGACATTTTTATCACCAACGGTGTTAGGACCTTGGGTCGATTTTGCTGTGCACACAGAGGCCTTAACCGAATTCTGTCCTGAAATCTCCGAATGATGATTGTCAAACTTGTCATCGGTCAGATCAATAATGCCAACGGTCTTCTTGTCTTCAATCCCTCTCAGACTTTTAAGTGTATTTCTTGTTGTCTCTCTACTGGTGGAAAGTTTAGGTTTTGATGCAGATGTTTTTGCATCTGTTGGGACTTTAGCTGATGAAGATGAACGACTTCCTACTGTGCTGAAAAGGCTTTTGGTTGTTCCAGCGTCACTGCTACTGGGGGACTAAAACAGAAAAGAGAACAACATGGACATGATTGGTTATGTAGGGTACCTAAAGCTGAATGAATGGATCCTACTAGTACTATTTTAATTCATAAGTTCAGGTCAGTTCGTGATCAGACATCATCCTTTACAAGTTACCTTGGAGAGGAGTCACGGCAACAGGCTATGCAGTTTCCTTGCAAAAAGTTTAACTCACCTTGAAGAATGAACTGAGAGTAGTTTGTTTTTCATTCTTTTCAGGGTGCTGCAAAAGTGAATACATGTATAGCCATAAAAATAGTGCCAATGGCACTGTGCCCGCTTGGCTTGAAGCAGTATTATGTTATGTATCCTATTTACCCTTGATAGAAATTTGACGAAGATCCATCACTTTGTTAGGGAGAAACAAAAATTTTATGTTTTGACTTTTGGCCCCCTAGTGGCAAAGTCAAGAATCAGATTTTGCTGAAAATTCTTCTGAGTTGTTACAACCTAGAGGTAGATACATGTATGTGCGAAGTTTCAAAGTAATAGGTCAAGCCATTACAAAAAGAGCCAATTTCGTAATTTCAGACAAACTTTGACCCCTGTGACCTTGCAAAGTAGGTCAAATTTAAAAACTCAAGTATTATCTTGTGTATCCTCATTAGATATACCCATGATAAAAATTTGACAACGATCCATCTCTTGGTAAGGGAGAAATAGCACTTTTAGTGATTTTGGTTTTGGCCCCCTATTGGCAAAGTCAAGAATCAGATTTCACCGAAATTCTGTCTGTAAGTTGCTATAACCTAGAGGTAAATGTGTACAAAGTTTCAACACGATAGTTCGAACCGTTATCAAAATATAGCCCTTTGAAATTTTTCACAAAAAACGCCCCCTGGAGGCCAAAGTAGGAATCCCACCACGCTCAAAATCGAACTCGACCTAGATCTTAGGCCCATATATACACCCACCAAAGACCAAAAAGATTCCTCAAAAAATAAAGGCGCTAGAGCGCTAACAAACCAAAGTTTACGGACGTACGGACGTACCACCGTACGGACTAACGCACGACAGACCACCACTCAATGACCCCAACCACAGCATAAGCAGCCCTGCTGGGCCTTGCGGCCAAGCGGGCTAATAACCGGGCTGCAAAACATGCACAGGGAAATATTCCAATAGAATTATGTGTTCATAATCATCTACGGAAATGTAACAAAAATTTACAGGTACATGTACACCAAATCTGGTCTATGTACATGTGTACATTTTTGAGTTCTTTCAACATGTGCCAAAACTGCCATGTAATATTTAGGAAGACTCCACCAAATCTACAAATACAAGATATCAGAAATATCACAAAATAGGTAAACTGTTACTGATGATATGTTGGCTAATTTGGAAAAGTTGATTTTCCATAATACATGGATGTACATAAAGGGAGAAAACAGGCAACTTACAGTTTTTTTCAGACTAAGTTTTCCCATCTTGTGGAGACCCCAAGTTGTGTCGGCGCTGACTGAATAGACGACTTCAACATAAGGGCCCGGGTGCGATGGATCTCACGAACCCGGAAGTAGATGTACACAGCAATGCACGCAACCCTATGCAGTCGCTAAAAACGCCGCCGAATAACTCCGAAAATACGCAAGTCACAATACTCGATCGTGATATTCAGAACCTGTACTTAACACTTAACAACTTCAGTGCAGCAAATATCACGATCGTGGACTATTTTCAAAGATTTTAACACATTTTTCTTGTTGTAAGAATGTAAACAAACAATATTCCCGAGGTTTCATGAGTGACGTCACTCGCCAACAAAGGTAAAGGGCATTCTGCGGACCAAGAATCTTCCACGTGGTCTCATTGACAAGTTTTCCGTACTTCCAGGTTCTTGTTCCAGCACGAAAGTTCTTTACAAATACGTGATTCTGCCTTATTATCAAAAATATAAGGTTTTTCAGGGTGAAATGTCTGTATTTTCCCATAATATCATATTTACAGTATTTATCTTTTGCATATATTTTGTGCCCGCCTGCAGCTTGTCCGCAGAATACCCTTTGGCGCACTTCCAAAATGGCAACCTCGGCCTCATGTTTCGTTTACATTTTTATTGGAAGAAGAAAGTGTGAAAATCTTTGAAAATTGTCCAAGATCGTGGTAATTGTTGCACTGAAGTTGTTAAGTGTTAAGTACAGGTGCTGGATATCGCGATCGAGTATTGTGACTTGCGTATTTTCGGAGTTATTCGGCGGCGTTTTTAGCGACTGCATAGGGATGCGTGCATTGCTGTGTACATCTACTTCCGGGTTCGCGAGATCCATCGCACCCGGGCCCTTATGTTGAAGTCGTCTATTAGGCCTAAGCCTATTTTGTTCTGTGGGTACAATAGCGAAACACTGCTACAAAATGCTAGCAATGCCTTTTTGCAACACTGATTCTGCAAAAATCAATCAAATAAAAAAGATCATAAAAATAAAATTAAGTCAGTTTCGCCAAATATTAGGCCTAGCTGAGACTCAGTCAGTGCGCCTTTTCATGGCAAGTTTTTAAAAAATACTTTATGTCATGATGTGTAGGCCTACCCTAGGCCTATCCAGGACAAATGGCAATTTGGTAATTCTTCCAGACATCGTCCACTAAAGGGATGGGCTATATTTAGTTAGGCAAACATTCTGTAGAGGGCAGCACCTGTAATTTAGCTTACGCCGTACGGGCCGGCGATTTAGGGTAGGGTCAGGCATGCAGGATAGGGTTAGGGTAGGTCAGATTACCCCCCCCCCGGACTAGGGGGTCGCGGGTAGGGTTAGGGTGTTAGGATTAGGGTATCAGGGTCAGGATTAGGGGGTAGGGGTAATACACCAAAAATTTCCTGGGGTCGACCAGCTGGCCCGCCCGCTGGCTCAGCAGGTGGTAGAGTGAGTGTGCAGCCACCCATGATGCGGGGGATTCGTGATCGATAGGCCTACTCGCGCCGGAGGCTACTGACTTTTTCACGCGTCTTCTCTTTGGACTTCCTTTGTATTCATTTTTGCTGAAATTTTCTAATCTAAGACTAGGCCTAGGGCTAGGCTAGTATAGGCCCAGGGGCCATATGCATAAAACTACTTAAGTATGAAAATCCCAAGGGATTCCCTCAAACCACCACTAAAGTGGAAATCTTAACTTAAGGGAGATGCAGAAAGCTACTTTGGAATAGTGAAAGCCTCAAAATCACGCTTAACTCTAAGTGTGGTCACAGTTCCCTTAACTGACTCCTTAACTTCACAGTTGTGGCAGGCACAGGTTGGAATATGCTATCCATGCTGTTTTTTTAATGCATGCTAGCCAAATTAGCCCGGGGAAATTATGTGCTAGGCTAGGGTGGGATAACATAACTGTGCCAAGGATTTTGATTTGATGGACCATGTATCCTCTTTCTGTCCTACCAATTTGGTAACCTATTAGTGTTTTCCACCGTTAATAGCCACTTTACACAGTTCCTAACATACTAAAATGTGCATTACAGCATTGCCTGCAGTCATGTTCATGTACATGCAGCCTACATTTGAGAAACCTTCCTTAAGTATAACACTCAAGAAATCTGGGAAACCCCTTGAATACTGAAATTTCATTGGCTGACACCACAATTCCTGGAAATACTTTAGTTAAGGGTTGCCCTTAGCTGAGTATGCCCTTAG
>NMRB01000483.1:38348-51928 GCA_002633025.1 Notospermus geniculatus
TATTTCTAGCTTGTCCTCTGGGTATATTAGTGAATCGCAACTGAAGAATTTGTCAGAGCAGGACATGATAGAGCTGGCAATAAAACAAAGTGCTGCTGAGACAACGGGGCGACCTCCTGGTCAGAACGGCAGGGAGGTCAGGACGAAGAAGTCTAAACAGGACGTTGAGGTTAATGGGTTGTGTTTTACTGACTCGTATTCAGAGAGTGAGAATGATTTGACGGCGATCAAAGGTTCTGAGGTGGAAAAAAGCAATCCTGTCGGGAACGTTTTGGAGTATCGGGAGATGTATACTGAAGCTGCTGAAACTGACTTTCTTGTTAAGGATGGTCGACCGGCGAGTCCTCGTGATGGGGAGGAATCGGACGGTGATAAGGACTTGTCTGTGGAGGAGTTTCAGAGTTGCGACGGGGGAACGTCACGAGGTACCTCGCCGCTTCAAGTTGATGGTGCTGATTCAAAGTTGGAGAAAAACGTTCAAACAGTGACGGTGAAAATTAATGACGCTCAGACGGATTCTAATTCATGTTTCGGTGAACTTGACGATTCTGTGCTATTAGAAAACGATGAATTTTCTGAGCAGGGCATTGTGGGTAATGACGATGAACTCATTGTGGTGATGTCCGAGGAGGAAGACCCCCAGTCTGCCTGGATGAACATAAAGAAGAATAACGTGTTTACACCTGCTCGTTCTGCTTCTTTCCATCACAGACGTACCTACAGTCGCTCGGAAAACAAACGACGAGAGAAATATTTAGATTCTCCGTTCGACCGCTGTGTGTCTAGTGCTCGCAAGTTCAGCAGTTCTAGATCGAATAGTTTTGATACGGTTGTTGGGTTAGCGTCAAGTCGTAAGAAGGAACCACAGGATAAACGCAAGTTCAGCAGTTCTAGATCAGATGGTTTCGATACAATTGACGGGTTAGCGTCGAGTCGGAAGAAGGATGCTGAGGACAAA
The DNA here is from genome assembly GCA_002633025.1 of Notospermus geniculatus. Classification (NCBI taxonomy): domain Eukaryota; kingdom Metazoa; phylum Nemertea; class Pilidiophora; order Heteronemertea; family Lineidae; genus Notospermus; species Notospermus geniculatus. Next base: position 39,307 of record NMRB01000483.1, read on the forward strand.
CACGTGGTGTCGGATTCCTCGGATGATGAACTCTGGGGTTCACTAGAGCAGAGTGGGAAGAAGTCATATCATGCAGGCAGGAAGACACCGCGGCGGGCACGGAAGTCATTCAGCCTTGTAGACCGGGATGAAGTAGATTTAACTTGTAAGCGTGGATCTCGGGGCTCACGTCGTCATACAGAAAACCTTTCCCTGCATCTTCTATTTATACAGTGCAACCTCTTTATTCAGGATACCCTTGAAACTGACAGTGCTGTCCTTAATCGAGAGGTGTCCTGTCCTGATTACAGAGGTCAAAATGAAATGATAGTACCAATTTTGGTGTCCTTATTAACAGGGTTTCCTAGAATAGGTGTCTGCTGAAGGGAGGTTCCAGTGCACATCTAGGCTGGGGACTGACTCGATTTATCAGACACCCTTAGGACTGACAAATACTGTCCTTAATTGAGAGGTGTTCTGATTACAGAGGTCAAAATGAAAAGGTATCAATTTAGGACTCAAGTTATGTGTCCTTGTAGAGCAGTGTCCTAGTAGTAGAGGTGTCCGTAAGGGAGGTTCCACATCGAGGCTGGGAGACTGACTTTGTTCATTTGTTTCAGGTGGTGATGACGGCAACAACAATAAGTTCTCCCGCCTCAACGAGCCGCGAGAGGCCAGCTCCGCTCCAAAGTTAACAGCCCCTGACCCTGATTGGGTGAAAAGTTATAATCAAGAAGAGGAGGACAAACAAATGGCAGCTGCTTTAGAGAAAAGTCGGAAGGAGCAGGTCAGGTTTTCCTAGGTTCCGTCAACTGATGTCTTGATTTGACTAAAGATGGTTTGCCTTATAAGGCCAGAAGAATTTCATGATCACCAAAGATCTTTGCTTACCATTACAATACATCATCTGTGGACAGGGTTCCTGCAAGGTCTTAAAAAGTCTTAAATTTGGCACTTCCATTTTCAAGGCCTTAAAAAGTCTTAAATTTGATAATTTCTGTGGGAAGGTCTTAAAAAGGTCTTAAATTTCATATCAAGGCAGTTGTAAAAAAGAAAATAGGTCTTAAATTTTGCCGATACTTGGTCTTAAAAAGTCTTAAAAAGGTCTTAAATTTGGTGCTCCACAGGCTGCAGGAACCCTGTGTGGAGTAAGCAGTTACAAGACAAAGAGCAATCGTATCATTAAGTAAGAGACTTGTTTTTCAGGGACCTACGATGGCTGATTTTGATGAAGAGGACATACGGAAAGCTACAGAACTAAGTCTAATGGAAGGTGAGATTTTCTTAGGTTAGAAGGGACTACCTTCACTTGGTTGAAAGAAGGGCTTTTCGGAATTATGCAACGAAGTTGAAGTGTTTTGGCCTCTACATGTTCAGCCAGCCTTGATAGAAGGGGAATGGACTTCCAGCCAAATCAAATGGCTGTCAGTTGCTGCAGTGACTTCAAACCCTGACCCTGCCCTTTTAAAGTCACCAGCTGGTATTACTATTCCTCGGTATAACGCCAACATCTGAAGACTTTGGTTTCTCTTCTCTTAGGTGTCAACTACCTACTGCCAGATATTGAGAAGGACGAGAACGACAATGAAGTAGAGCTGGAAAGGACAGAGGATGAGTTGAAAGTTCTCCAGGAGAACGCAGAGGTCAGTGTTAGTTAGTTAGTTAGTTAGTCATTACCGGCGTCGTAGCCCTGTTGGGTTTTTGCCGGAGGTATGGAGTCCACAACAGGCTACAGTCCACCTGTGTGGGGTCTTTTACTTGCCCTGGCATAGACACTCAGGTACAAGGGACCACGGCTTTCAGTCCCATCCGACGGACCCTCTAATATTTCACAGTTTTATGTGTCTTCGCCCGGAGTCGAACTCGCGCCGACCCATTACACGGTTGGTAGTCAAGCGCGCTAACCACTCGACCACCGGGCTCAGTGTGTTGGATACGATGAAAATATCTTGGTCTATTTTCCAGTTCTTTCCCATACCCCTCCAATTCCTCTCATTCTGAGCTGTCGGAGTAGTGCTGTGGAAACTTGGGGGGGGGGCAGTCATGGCTGACTTTCCAGGCTAAATCTCCAGTCGGATCCATATTTTTGCATCCAATAGAAATTGACCTTGTGTGCACCCTGCTCCATTTGTGATTTCAGAAGGGTTGCCTTCCCTACTCCTACCAGCTCACCAGCATCGTGTGTCACCTGGGCAGCAGTTCTTCCGCCGGTCACTACGTCAGCGACGTCTATGACATAAGGAAAAAGACGTGGTTCAGTTACGATGACTCGCGGGTTGAGAAAACAACGGAGAAGGATGTGCGGGGATCTCGAAGGAAATCAGGATACATATTTTTCTACATGAACAAGTAACTTTAATGTTATAATTCTCCCCTGCGTTGTACATGTGTCCTTAGCTTCCCACTGACCAATTTGGCCGCACACTTTTTCCCCAAATTGACATATCCATTGCGAAACGAATTAAACGAAGTTAATAGGAGTTTTAGGTGAATAGGTTCTATTAGGGTGTAGCGTTAGGGTCAGTGTTATGGTTAGTGTTAGTGTTATGTATATTAGTAGTATTAGAATTAGGATTAGCTTTTGCTATGTCGTTTGGTTGGTCGCAATGGATATGTCAATTGGGGTGAAAAAGTCGCTGGCTGGCCAGTTTTCAGAAACCTCCACTTGGTATTTTCAGTGGTTTTTATGCCATTTTGCCTGGAAACCTGGGTTGTGACAGTTGTATGAAGTCCACTTCGCCAATGTGGGTTGTGAAACTGGTATTTTCAAGTCCTATTTTGCCAATGTGGTAACTGTGAACCCACGTTGTGACAGCTGAAAAACGGTGATTGTAGCAGTGACCATCAGTCATCCTGTGTTCTACCTTTCGTTTTTGTTTCAGAGATGCAGTTGAAGAGCTAAAGGAATTCTATTCTTCAAGAAATGAAGACTCTGGTTCCAGCAAGCCAAGCAGCAGATATTCTTTATGATAGCGATCTCAACATCACGGCAGCAGTCATAAAACTTTGGAGTTAGTGGTCACGTTTGACGGCAGGAGATTTACACCAAACACTGGATTAGGCCGACTTAGAGGACCAAGTTCAAGGGAAAACCATCATTGTGGCAGCAGTCCTACAGCTTTGAAGTTTGTGGTCAGAACATCTACCCCTCACACTGGGACCAAGTCCAAGGGAAAATGGTGATGGCAGCAGTTAAAGCTTCAGTATTTGCTGGAGCATGATGTCAGGGAGACATCAAGTCTGTAAAATCGATCCTGAAATTCTAGAATTCGGCTTAAATTTCAATGTTCCTAGTACAGGGCGCCCCCGGTCCCCAAATCGTAGATCCGCCCCTGCTGTCCTTTATTAACGGCCGACGATCGCTGTCTGCGATCATCACATTTGGGTGGTGTGTTTGCTTTGACCTTCAGGGCCGTATTTAGCTTTTTGGTCCTGGGGGGCAAAAGCCGCTCCTGGGGGGAAGACGACCTTTTTTGCCCAAAATCCGAATGAAAATTACGTTTTTTGGTTGGCTCTGGAGTGGGGGGGGGGTTACTCTCCCCCTCCCCCCGCTAAATACGGCCCTGCCTTGTGACAAACTGAGGAGTACCTGTATTGTGTACATGTATTTGTTTCCAAATTTCTTCTTGACAATAGAACCAGTCTGGGAGAGAGTCCCACTGCACTTGCCCCTCACCCATCTCACCATTAGCATGATATATGCGAATACCAATACTGTGTTCATACAAATCTTATCCTTTTGTGTTCTTTGTATTTTGAAAAATAATATACTGAAAATATTTCCAAAATCGTTTGTTGACTTGATTTGTAGACAGAAGACGGCAGAAAATGCTTGGTGCGAAATAGCGCTCTGTTTTTAGCAGTTCTTTGCCCTAATTTGTTCCCTATTCCTGATCCAAAAGCAAACCATTTCCATTTATCGATCTATTCATAATTTAATATTGTCTTTCTTATTTTCAGATTTGAACTTGCTCTTTAATATTTCATTGAAGATCTTTTCAATGAATGTATTTGCATGGAGGTACATGTATTCTTGTTAGGGTCATAAACTGTCTCGTAATGTGTACCGTATTTAACACGCGGCGGTCACCCATCCACGTAGTGATCACGCTCAACGTTGCTTACTTCTATCTCGGAGGCCAACCACTATGGCCTCTGGCCACTATGGTCTTCTGGCATATGGCACAGCGGATTATGACGTGCCATATCGTAGTTGCAAGGGCTCAGACAATGCAACATGTACTTCTCCAATTATATTGCAGACCTCTCATAGGCGCATGAATAATATTTGCCACATTGTACATTGAAGGTACGAGTCGTGTATTTCGGCCTCGGACTGGCCCTGCCCGCGAGACGCGTCGAGGACAGGGACAAGTCTGTTTCGGCCGGCAGCTCGCAGGTGGCATCGCTGCGGCATAAAGCCGAATATCATCCATCAAAGCTGTAAACCAGCCATGTTGTTCCGATCAAAAATAGATAATCGAGTTTTGTTCCGATGTAGTTTTCCCTCTCTATAGCTGGAGAACTGTTGCTTAGACCAGTTGGATGTCCGTCGCGTCGGTCACCCATCCACGTAATTATGTAACTTTACAGAGTTTTCGCAAAGCCCCCGAAACGCCAACGCGAACGTCTGTCCTTTTGTTCGGTGCTCTCTCCGTGGCATTGAACTATGGGTTTGGCGTTTAGGGGGCTTTGCCAAAACTCCCTTTTAGCTGCGAGGCCAACACGGCAACCACTAGGCCTACGCCATATCCCCCATGACCCCGGAGGGTTAAGCCGTGACATATAGTTGCTGTAAAGGGGTTCAATGCATCCAGCAGTGATCCAATACCTAGGCCTACTGCCCTAGTTTTCACCCACTTTTTTATCAGCAGCTGGGTTTTGCTAAGCCGATGATGAGTTGTGCCAAGTGGTTGCAGAGCACGCGAAAAAGTAGCGCCATTTGTTTCAAAAAACGATGTTGAACTGTGTAGACTGCAAATTGTACTCTACAGTTATCACGATTTGTGGGCTTTTGTGAGAGCCAAGGTTGGCCTATCCCACACAACATGTGGTAGGCTTTTCGTAATCATGGTAATTGGCAATGATCAATTATAACAGGCGTAGGAGTAGTCCAGCCTGCTTTCATGACCTGCAGGCCTAGTTCATCATAATTTGGTGGACTTCGACCCGTTGCAATTCCCGGGACAGGAACTAAAATGAACGATGTGAACAGGCCTGAAATTATGAAAAAATGTGTGGGAGTCTGACCTTCTTCGACTCCATGTAGGCCTTACTGGTGTAATATGCCAAGTTGTTGTCATTCCTCAGTGTTTCCCTTCACTCTATTGGAAACGCTGTGAAACGAGAGTGACAGGTTTCTCTGTGTTCCCTATTGAAAAGGCGTGGTCTGTTTCATTGTCGTTTGTATAGAAACACTGAGATAATATGGCGAACACTAGAAAATGTTTAGTACGCCCCTTTAAGTGGGCCTCAAGGGCCAAAACGTCCACGTGTGAACCATTGGGGCACCAAAGGCCTTGTAAAGAGGTGTAGAAGGAAAGATACCGTATTCAGTGCGAAAGTTCCTACTGCCCCCCCCCCCCCCGATTGGTTCCTGATTGGACCAATAGGGCTGATGTCATTAATCCTAACGGAAACCAGTCAAGCCCCCACCCCTCCATGAAATTGAGGGCGGATCAGGCCTACTACAGTCAAAACAGCTGGCCAGCAAGTAACATCGACCCCGAAACTACCGATATTGGACCGATACCCTTTGCTGTCGGGCCGTGTGGTCATTTTGTTGGCTGGGCACTTTGCCCATGCCAAATTGCGTCGAACTGCGTCTTCGACTAAAAGCCTTAAAGGAGTAGAAAAAATTGAGGTGTGGAAAATATTTTTTTGTGATAGCTTTCATGTTTTTGCCAAGAAGCGTAAAAGAATTCTTTCTTTGTGGGATTAACGGCATAAAAGTAGGCTATTGTCGAAAGGCACGCCGTGTACTCAACTTGACCAAATTGACCTCGTGGCTTTTTCGTTCTCTTTTGATGAAAATAGCTTTCAATAACAACAACCTCGCCTCGGTAGGCCTTATCCATTCATTCTTCGGAAAACTCGTACCTCATGTGACGTCACTGGTTGCGAGGTTGGTATTGATCGGCTGCTGATGACGTCACTGATGGTGATATTTCGCGCGATAAACATGTTTACTGTCTTGTTCGTGGATGGTTGGCCATCTCGATAATAATTCTTTTGATAAATTTCTTACACGTGTGTGCTGAACAGAGCAAAATATTTTGGAAGTAAGGGACTGGTCATTTCTCCGACTCTCGTCCATCCGTCGGAAGAAGCCCATTAGGGAGGTTAAGATCTGGTCCGACTCCCACTCCGACTCCGAGGTGCTAAAATTCGCATTTTTCAAGTCAGAGATAAATTTACCATCCAGGCGGGTTCTATTCGTTCTCCTGAATGAGTAAACACCATTGCTTTACCTCGTTGTATTTGATGACGTAGTTCCAAAAAAACGAATTCTCTGGAGTCGGGACTCGGAACGTAATCTTAACCTCCCTATTGTCATGGCAGAGCGCTTTTGTCAAAACTCTGAAAATGCGCTCTGATTGGTCGAAAGGCTTCACCATGAATCCCTGAAGAATTGCGTCAGATCCGTAAAGCGAAATAGAAAATTGGTAGACTGGTCCCCTGCCCTGATAGAGGACCAGTCTATAGGCCAGGCCAGCCTTCAAACATTACCCATAAAACTGTGAAATCATGGATCTTCGTCAACCCTCCGTTTAGGTTGATAGACGTCATATACGTCACTGCACTCTGGCACCCCACTTCAGTTATTGGTGAAACATCATTTACTTTTTATAACGTCACCACTCAATTGGTGCTTGTACCAAGTTACCAGTAAAATGTATCGTCGCAATTTATGAAAATTCTAAGAAAGATTGCATCTCAAGAAATACAGCACGGGTCATAAATAGTACGGTGTGCATGCATCTTAAGATACGCCGGGGCTGCAGTACAAATCATCAGTACTTTCCATTTTGAGCCAAACAGCGGAATTTCCCATCTCAAAATTAAGTGGAGACATTTTTGTAGCAAAGGCGTAAACTGTAAATAGGCCTACTCCCTTTACGGCGCATGCGCGTCATGGCGACTTAGTATAAAAGTACGCCAGGGAGATGCGTATCATTCGCAGACGAACGCAATCATAATCGATATTATCAACTTTTTCATTTAGTGATACCGTGTACTAAGGCAAGCGAAATCAATTCACTTCTCGCTTGCTGTGATAAAAGTACACGTACACCCGAATCCGTGGGTGAATGTCGGCCAAAATGATGTTTACGGCATGATGAATTTTCTTGGGTTTCAGCCTCTAGTCATGATAGTTCATCAACCCGGTAGATCTGCCACCGATTGTTGTATTCAGGTTGTCTTTCTTGTCGGAGTCGACCAGGCATGCCAGCAGAACGGTTGCACTTTAGCCCGCCAGGCGCTAGCGGCAAGGAATAAGCGCATGGAACGGATGATGAAAGTGCACGCCCATCCCGCCGTCCAGATTTTAAAAGTGTATTATGTACAAAAAAAAACGGGACAGGCAACGTTTGAGGCATGTAATGGCTTCTTTGATATCACGTGACTCGAAGATGCTGTCTATTGGCTGGTCATTGGTGGCACTGCTTGTGCCAAGAGTTGGGCAAATTTTGATTTTTTTTTTTTTGTTAACCGCACTTCTGTGACGTCTGTCTTGAGCAGAAGCGAATTTTAAAGATGGCTGCGACGCCCAATCCCTTTTGTTTGCTTATCTGCAGTGAGTCGGTCACTGGACCTGCAGGCGACCCGGCGGTGCAGTCGGTCATTGGGACCTGCGGGCGACCCGGCGGTGCAGTCGGTCATTGGGACCTGCGGGCGACCCGGCGGTGCAGTCGGTCACTGGACCTGCAGGCGACCCGGCGGTGCAGTCGCGGTCACTGGACCTGCGGGCGACCGGCGGTGCAGTCGGTCACTGGACCTGCAGGGCGACCGGGCGGTGCAGTCGGTCACTGGACCTGCAGGCGACCGGCGGTGCAGTCGGTCATTGGGACCTGCAGGCGACCAGCGGTGGAATTGTTCGGAAGCTATTTTTTCTTGTCAGCAGACACCGTCTGCTTCTGAAGGCAATGATGACATTCACGTCGAGACAGTGGAAACTGATCTCCGGTCATTGAACCTGGCATGAGCAGTCGGCCTACCTCCCTGTGCAGCCTTCCCCCTCGTGAAGCCAGGGCAACGTGCCGGTGCCGCTTTTCGCAAACTTGACGTACCGGGTACGTATCTACCGGTACGTACGCTAGTGAGCCGTGGTGGGTATAAGTTACCTGCACTATAAGGCAATAGTACGCCGTCAATTTCTTTTTGAACTGAGAACGAATTTATTGATCACGCTGCTGTCTCGTAAAAAGGCGTTGCTATGGCTCTGTGAGAAGAGATTGTCATCCCTAACAGGATATGACATTAGCTCGTACCTCGGGTGTCATGTTTTTCTCATGTTAACTGTTGGTTCGCAGAGGTGAGTTATTTCAGAAACTAAGAAATTTCGTATCATGACTTTTCGTTCCAATTTTTAAACCGTGCAACCGAGCTGAGGGCATTGACTCCTCGCCGTCTGCCACGCGCATACCACGCGCAACGATCTGAACATCGCGGGAACTGCCGAAAATGGCCGAGCACCTCCGAGCTGAGGGCGTTGACCGCAAGCAAGACGGACGTGTTAAAAACACAGAATCACGACTACAGATGATACTGGGAAATCTCGCGATTTTTGTATGGAAATTCGGCCTTAATAAAAAAAAGAATAAGGGAATTTAGCCGTCAGTTGGCTAAATAGGGCTAAATGCTGTTCAAAAAGTCATTTTTTATCGCCGATTCCTCATTCCGACCATGTCCTGTAGATAGATAAAGTATATTCGAACGCGACGACCACAACAGATGATTTTTAAGATTGACCTTTGCCCTAATCTGCATATTATAATGGCTGCCATGACGGCCATATTGCCTCTGTGACCGAGGTGCACTGAAGATATTGTTACTATGTTATGACCCGCTGGGAACCATGACTTCTGTGCGTCTACATACCTGTAACTAGTAAACAAATCGTGTTTTTTTCTGATCATTAATTTCCGATCACAAGCAGACGATCAATGATCTCCAAGCAGTCCGTGTGCGCTGCGTGGAGTGTGATATGAGATGAATGGCTTCTCGAGGGAACTGTCGTAGAGCCAGCCTTGACTCTCCATAGCAACGGTTTATGTGGGGACTGTCAGCTTTAATGGCGTCGACTGGGAGTGACAAAATGTTAGGGAAAACATTGGTGAAATTGCCATTCGTTCCATGGTGGTCATCGTAAACTGTCTTCTCATTAATTACCCTTTTTAATTTAATTTAAAAAAATTGTCCTGCAGGTTGGAGAAAGTAGGTCACGGGAGGGCTTACCTCGTGACCTCGTCACCGAGTGCAACGAACTCGTTCCCGGGTATGGTCACGTGATCTTATCGATCTGTTGTCTTGTCGGCAAAATTAGTCGAGTTACAAATGCCAAGGACACATGATCGACGTAGAAAACAGGAATTATAAGAATAAAATATGAAGGGTCATGGTAGCGGTGTCGTTAACCTATGTTTTTCTCGTCGAACAAACGAACTTCGCCGGAAGCCGTGCCCCACGTTGGTTGTAAACAGGGCGTTGTGGGTCGAAGTCCTACCCTATCATCTTGTCTTCGTGTCGGCGTTTAAATATAAAAGACAAAAGGAATTGACGCCCTTAACGAGGTGTTCAATGAAGTATAGATTTTGTTTTGAATTTTGACCTATTATGCATTTTAGACCGATGTAATATTTTTCACTGCCCCTGTTTGCCAGTGGCCTCACCCAAAAAAAATGAGGGAAAAGCCGCGACGTGACAACGGGAGAGGCATTGATTTTAATGTCCGCCACAAAATAAAGCAGGCATTCTCATTGATTACACCGAGTCGTGTGACCTACACACGGCGTTACGGCACCATCATTTAAAATTCTCGACGAAGAGGCGGAAAATTTCCGGTAGTTCTCTTCGATACGGCGAAAAACTCTCTCGTCGTTCCATCATTTCTACTCCGCCTGCCTCCATACTGCCTTTTTGCACCATCCCCGTTTCTAACCTATCTGACCTATCTTATTTATCGATTTCAGATCTTGTCTCTATCAATCATGAAATCTACAAGTTTATTTCTGATGGAAGATCGTTTTGTTCCCGTCGAACCAGCGTACTTATAAAATGTCAGATGGGTGCGCGGTTTCGTGGCCGACGAAAGTAGGTCACACCATGAAATAATTGATAACCCGAGGCGCGTGTTATCAAATTTCATTTTATAGACACAAAGAATTCTATTATTAGAATGATAAACTAGAACAATATCAATAGACCTACATTGTGCTTATTTTGTAACAATCAATTTAAAATATGAATTGACAAAACAAGTCAACAAGAAGAAAAAATCATGACTCCGCGGATATTCAGGAATAAATAGGTCACAAATTATGCTCCGCTTATTCTCATCCCAAATTAGGTCAACAAAATAATAATCGAGTACTTCATTCATGATCCCGATATCCGGAAAAATTAGGTCAATGGGTGAGGGCAAGCAGGGCGACGTAGATGGCCAGGCTGACGTGTCGCTTTTGAGGACGTGTCCTCCTAGACCTGACATCGACGCCCTGTCACCGCTGAGGTTCGATCCCCAGTCAGATTTTGATAAGGGCGACTGTCTTTGTCAGAGTAGTGTTTCCCGGGAATTTCGGTTTCCTGTTGATCTATTTAAACCGAAACTTTAAATAACGAAGCATACAATGTACTTCAAAACCGTGACGTATCGATTGATAATATAATGTTCACCATTATCTCTCCCAAGGTCAAATAGCAGAACATTAGATACCCAATGAATTACTAGTACCAATAGGCCTATCCCTGTTTTCCCAGGCGCCCGGGCGCTGCCCCCCCCCCCCGCATAATCCCCGTAATCATGGGTGTGACGATGTGTTGGCAAAACATCCGCAACCACCACCTCATATGACCTGACCCCCTACAACGTTGCTATATCTTGTCCTACATTATGACAAGTGCCATAAATTCTGAATAATAACCATAATGCATATACCGTTCATCTCGGAAGTTAATTATCCGCTGACCCCTGCAAGCTGGGTCAGTGTTACGGCCTTGTATATCTACCGCTTACCGGTAGCTTATGACCTTGAACAAGGTTCACCGAGAGTTCGCGCCCGGTGAAAATTATGAAACTAAATCTGGAATGAAGGTGTAAATATTTTGCCAGGGTTGTTTATCACTATACGTTAATGTATAAATCCCATAGTGCACAGCGAGGGCATCTTTATTTAGAAACGAAAATGTTGGTCATCGCTGAACTCTCTTCCTTGGAAGGTAAAATTTATAACTAGGCCTGCACAAACCAAATAAAGAACATCATCATGATGAAAGATGAATAGAATTGTTATATAGGAAAAACCTGGTTGTTATCACTCAAGGCCGATATGTAAATGAAATAAACTAGGGATGGCGATTATTCATGTACGGTATATTAGATCAAGGTTTTGTTATGCTGTAGGCTGCATCTTCAAGAAAAAAGGCTCTGGCCAGTTTTCGATGACCTTTGCTCCAGTCCTCGTCAGTGCGGAGGGCATCGCATGTCCATGACCTTATTCCTTCTTAGATGTTTATTGCAATTTTTTCATCGAGATCTGGAGTCGATTTTGTGCGTTCCCGTTTGTCAAGACACATCTGTACGCGTGTCCCCGTTTGTCAAGACACGCCTGTACGTGTGTCCCCGTTTGTCATTTTCATCTGTGTGTGCGTCCCCGTTTGTCAAGACACACATACACGTACTTCCCCATGTGTCAAAACACGTGTGTGTGTGTTCCCGTTTGTCAAGACACATCTGTGTGTGCGTCCGCCCCGTTTGTCAAGACGCGTCTGTGTGTGCGTCCCCATTTGTCAAGACACATCTGTGTGTGCGTCCCCGTTTGTCAAGACACATCTGTGTGTGCGTCCCCGTTTGTCAAGACGCGTCTGTGTGTGCGTCCCCGTTTGTCAAGACACACATGCACATACGTCCCCGTTTGTCAAGAAACATTTGTGTGTGTGTGTCCCCGTTTGTCACGACACATCTGTGTGTGCGTCCCCGTTTGTCAAGACACACGTGTGTGTGTCCCCGTTTGTCAGACAGATCTGTGCGTGCGTCGTCGATCAACTGGGCTGCTCCCAGCCCGAGATTCAGGTCATTTCACTCGGCTGTGTTGCCTCCCAGAAAAAGAGATACGACCGTTTTGCGAGGATGCCCTGCTCCTTGTGTGGAGAGGGGGAGTGGCTGCAGACGGCAGACCTACTTTCCTTCTACCCTCAGGTCCAAATAAAAGAAATATTTTCTCATGACCCAGAATCCGCCATTTTCCCAAGGTCCTCTCGCGGGGCGGCTGGTCGGTTTCCGAGAAATCATCGAAAATCGGTCACTTCTTTGTTATTGTGGTCGAAATTGGGTTAAATTGACTCCGCTGGAGAGGACGGGGTCAGCAGCCGGGTGGGTTTCTGCAGGTGATGTTGATTCGAGTGGTAAAAGTGTAAAAGTGCC
>NMRB01000483.1:65965-85085 GCA_002633025.1 Notospermus geniculatus
TATCTGGGCTGCAGTGTGTGAACCAAAGTGACATGACAATATTATAGGTAGGCCTCGAGATGCTATTTGCTATGCTCTGTACAAGGCCTTGGTGTCTGCATAGGCCTATGTATGCATCAGATTGTCCTCCCATCAATCAGGTAGCCTCGTTTAGGGGCCATCTCAAAATTACATTTTGAGATTGCAAAAAAGACGAATTGACTTCATCTTTACCCTGACCCCCTCCCCATGAAAGGATGAAGTGGGCACTTGACATTGGCTTGAATATGTGTCTCCTCAGGCTTTCCTCCATGTTATACTCGGTAACCTCAAAAGGGTATATATTAAGTACGGAACGGAACGGAACGGAATCGTGGTTGCAAACGGAATGTAAAATACGGACTGACCCTGAAACTGGAACGGAACAAAGTTAATCTTTATTTCATTTCAAGTGGACAGTGCCGCGCTGTTATGTAAATTCGTTCTATATGTTTGTGGTGAGCTCAACTCTAAGGTCTTGCCAATCTTTGTTGGTGTAGTGCTTTAGTGATGGGTTCGATTCTATTTTGGGTTTGGGGTAGGCCTACTAGCCTGCTGTTGGCGATTGGTTCGGTAATTGGGTAGTCTCACCTTATTGTAATTGGGATAAGACAATTCTTTAGTTGTGTGAGTTCGATTCTTTTACCGGTCACTCTGGTGGGGTAGTGCGTTAGTGGTTGGTTCGATTACTGGCCGCTACGTTTATTGGAATGGGGTAGGCCTTCCCTACCAGAGGGACCGCCAAGACCAAAGAATGAAATCAACTACTGAAGCAATATACCATCCCCACAGGCAAAAAGGAACTCCATACTAACTCCGATATAGAATCGAACCCACCACAAATGCATTGCCCCAATAAAGTAAACAGCACGACCTAATTGAGCTTAATACCAACATAACAGAACGAACCCAACATCACAGCACAGCGCTATCATTAAGATTAGCTCTCTTGCGTTCCAGTTACAGGGTCGGTCCGTCTTTTGCATTCCGTTTGCAACCGCGATTCCCTTCCGTTCCGTTCCGTACTTAATAACTACCTACCTCAAAACATTGAATTTCCCCGAAGTTGACGACCTCTGTTAAACCTTTGGACACTTTCAATATTTAATATGGCTGGTTTCAATTTGGGTCGTTTCAATAGTTCCAAGGTTTTGAGGTTACTGTGTGCACTGTGTTGTTTCATACAAGTGAAGGGAACACCATCAGGCCTGCGACCTTGTCTGTTCTCTTGGCAGCAGTATTAACTAACATATATGACACTCCGCTGGAAAAGTGTGCCGCTTGGTGACAGTAATAAACAGAATGGGGTCGAAATACCATCAGAGTTCGCCTTTGGTCTTGGATCTTGAAATTCGGTCTTGGATCTTGGATCTCGGATCTTGGATCTTGAATTAGGGTGTCCCAAGAATCTTTGGCTGGACTGATTTATTGCTCAGAACAGAAGTTAACATTTTGTAAGGGATTGTTTGAACAATTGAACATTTTGTTTTATGTTGAAAAATCAGAAAATCTGCAGTTTTGCTTTAACGCACAGGTGCTGTTGTCATGATTTTGGTTCTTTCGGTGTGATAGGCCTACATGTAGCAGGCATACAAGTAAAGCTGGTTACCATAATTTTCAACTTCCTAATGTACATGTAATGGTGTTCAATAAAAACTACTGGTCGTCACAATATGATATGGTTTGGTGTAGTTTACAATCCAAAAGTGCAATATATCGATCATTTTGACGTAGAGGTGGGCAGATAAGAATGGAAATATTCAAGTGGTGACACCTGTTGTTTTAAAATCTTACTAATTTATTTTGATCGGTGTCGTTGCACCAGGAGTGCGGAGGCACTTTAATAAGATAGCTTTGTGCCTTCATAAAATGGCAATTTAATTTCCATCATGCGACGTAAAAATTGCTGATATCAAGTCGTTTCATAGTTCGCCTCGGTCGCCAGCTCTTTCTGCGGTCGATGACACAGCTTGTAGTGAAATACACATGGCATGTTGATGAACAATGAGCTGTTGCCATGTATATTGACAAATATGCTAGCGTAAGGTCTTCGACCGCACTCTATTTACAATTGAAATGAAGCCTGTAAAGTTGTGGAATGGCTGCGAGTGAACTCATCGGATGTTGATGTCAAATATCGTACAGCATCCCTTTTCATCTTTGTTATTCTCGATCACATTGCCCTTTTCGTCCTTGTTATTGGCATCTTCTCGGAATGATGCCAAGGTCGTATGATAGAATGGATCAGGCTTCATTATTCATTTCTCTCATAATATCAGGTTCAAAGAGTTTTGTTGTTTATTATGGTAGAACACAACAGACATATCTGTCAGAGGACAACTTTATGAAGGAACACCAGATTCAGTCCCACATTGATCATGTGTCAGTGTTCAGTGAAGGAGGACAGCACAGCAGTCCATAAGGTGTCCTCAGTTGGAAGGTTCCATATGGTGTCCTCAGTTGGAAGGTTCCGTAAGGTGTCCTCAGTTGGAAGGTTCCGTAAGGTGTCCTCAGTTGGAAGGTTCCGTAAGGTGTCCTCAATTGGAAGGTTCCATAAGGTGTCCTCAGTTGGAAGGTTCCGTAAGGTGTCCCCAGTTGGAAGGTTCCATGAGGTGTCCCCAGTTGGAAGGTTCCATAAGGTGTCCCCAGTTAGAAGGTTCCATGAGGTGTCCTCAGTTGGAAGGTTCCATAAGGTGTCCTCAGTTGGAAGGTTCCATTGCACTTAATTTGTGGTGTGTGACATTGTGGACAAAATATGCCATATTTCTGCTCTGACATTCCTGAGTTGACCTACTGCCCAGCTGAACTCTTTAGGGTAGGGGTCACCATAGGGTCGTGGACAATGGCAACGCCCAAAGTAACCAGGACACCTGGGACATCATGACAAAGGGACATGCTGACCACTGACAGGGACAGAGGACGTCTTGGGTCACCTTATTTCTATCCATATTCATTGTTGGGAATTTATTGTCATGTTTGGTATTGTTGATGTCATTGTGGGTATTTTCCTAAATCTTGATCTAAAATCGTGATCAGCTGGCCTACTGAACGAATGAACTTCAACAATCCTGTTTTGTAACTATTGGGCTGGATTTGTCAGTTGTTTGGATTGGGTGGGGCTGTTGGCCTACTGATCCAGAGTTGGCGAGTAATGTCATTATTGTTTCATAAGCCAAAAACCTTCAACATGACATCCATTGACACTTCTAAAATAGGACAGACTTCAAGATTGTGGAATTTGGGGTCAGAGGTTCTCCTAATGAGGGCTTTATTAATTTAGCGCTCCTGAACATTACGTTTTCCTTCAATAAGACCATAAGACCCTCTTTAAAAAAATGGCCGACTTTGGCAAGGTAGCTTTGTCCACATTTTTTGAGAATTTTCTCAGAATTTGACAAATATTTCAATGCATATCCTTGACATTGGTATTACAAACAAACTTTCTTCAAATAATATGCGGAGAAACATTACACAAAAATATGTTGTCTGCTCCAGCATTGAAAGCAGACGCAGTTGTTTACAACCCCTTGCTGTTAACCTTGGCCTACTACTTTACCTACATTGCAGACTAAAAACTGTGCCACCGAGTTATTGGATAACGTTATGTATTATTTTGGATTCGGTTCAACTTTCCAATATTACAAAAACCTCTCTATACCTGATGTCTACATGTACTCAGTGGGATATGTCTTGCCTTCCTTTCTGAAAACCCCTAAAATAAGGACATCGACAGTCATTGCCTGCTGTTGATGAGTGCTTGCCTTCTCTTGGTGCCTAGATCTTTTAATTAAAACGCTTGCAGTTGGTAAAAATTGAGAAAAAAAATGTAGGGCTCTATCATCACAGATGATGTGCAAAATATAGTACATGTACCAGGTGTTGTGGCGTTTTTTAGTCAACGCTTTTGTCTGTTAAAAATCATGAATTCAGATAATTGGTAATTAGGCCTACAAGCCTACTTATTGTAAGAGCTCTTGACACCGAAATTTGCATGAAAATCCGCTGCAGGGCTGGATCACCTGCGGATTACTCACGCCCCCTTTTATCTGGGAAATTGTGGCGCATATTTCCGATTGCTGATGTGAAATGAAATGTAGGGCAGGTCTGATTGATTTTTACAGGGCAATGACCTTGGACTGTGTTCGCGGAGGCAAACAAGTGGGTGCTGCCATCTGTTGACTGGCAGTAGAACTGAAATGAAGAGCATTAGAAGTTCAGAGAAGTACCAATAATAACATTATAGTCTTGAAACACCCTGAACCTGGTAAACCTATAAACAATGGAAATTTAATCTGCTGCATCCAGAATATCATAGACGTGTAATAAGGCATTACCGGGTAGGCCGACCAGTGTTTCCGCCAGACAGTACACAGGGTACGCTGTGAGTACCCTCAAAGGAACAGAAAAGGGCCATTTTCTTTAATTTCATGGGGTGTTTTGCTGATTTTGAAGAACTGCATACCCTCAAAAATATTTCTGGCAGAAACCCTGGTCGACAACAAATGGGCATTGATGATAAAATTGTACAAAACCAAGGATGCCTTTTAAGTTTGATGAAAAGTGTAGAGGCCTGAAGTACTAGTATTCCCAATGAGTTTCCAGAAGGACCGTTGACCTTAGATTTCCATTGAGCACCAAAAGGCCATGTGGGGATGTGATCAAGGACATCACATGGTTTCCCTATAAGGCCACTTAAAAATAATAAATTGTTTTACATGGCCGCCCGCCTCAATTTTTTGGTGCCGCCTCAATTTTTTTTATATTTTATATTTTTCAAAAAGTCCATTTTTTTCATCCCAAAAACTGTTAGAGATCGTCAGTGCAAGCTCAGTCATGACAGCAACAAGTGCCCATGGGGGTGATTTGCTGCCCACAAAGTGGAAAAATGAGAGAGGCAACCAGAAGTGACCCTCAAAGTATAGAAGGGCTGTACAAAATGTTGAGATATTGAGAAATTAAAAGTAATTTCCAGTTGGTGATCTCTACTGTCCTTCTTCTTGTTAAGGAAAAATATAAAATATAAAATATAAAATGCCCTACTCACCAACATTTCAGAAGTTGGAGTCATGTAAAACAATTTATTAATTTTAAGTGGCCTAAGCCTACTCATCAATTGCCCTTGTAGAATCTGGTTAGTAGATTGCCTTCAGGGGTCTCTAGGGTACTTCGGGTGAAAGTTAGGAAGGTCAAGCCCTCTTGAAATTGACATCTGTGTCTGATGCACCTGCCCTTGAGAACCCAGATGTAAAATTCCGAGGAATTTTAAAAGCGCACATGGATAGATACCGGTACTCATAAAATCAGCTCAATTTATGTTGATACATTTGCCCTATTCTCAAATCAGGGTTCGTACGCATCCTGGAAAACCTGGAATGTCATGGAATTTTGAGTTAACAAAATCCAGGCCTGGAAATCCTTGAAAATCAGCGAAATTACCAAGATGTCCTGGAATTGTCATGGAAAATCGAGTCCCTTTCAAAAAAGAAAACAAAATCATTAAATAAAGACATCTGTGCATCAATTTGGCGGCGAGTGGGTTTGGGAAAGTACATGTATCTTGAAATTTTGTGCTTTCCATGCCGCAAAGTGTCCTGGAATTTTGCCATTCCTGCCCTGGAAAGTCCTGGAAATGTCATGGAAATTTGGGAGACAGGAGGTGTACAAACCCTGGTCAAATCAGGCGTGAAGCAATGAAAATTACAGAAGGGAAACTGTACCACCAAAGAACAGCATGTTTCATGCAAAATTGGTGCACAGAATGAGCATAATATGGGAGTAGTATACCTGATGCATGAATGATGCATTTGCATCAGATATGCCCTCACAAATGAAGTATGTTCGATGCACACAGTTCCAAAACTACAATAAAGTCAACCATATTATGGTTGTTTTCTGTGAATTTTGTTATCGTTTTAAAAATCTTTAGGTATCCAGGGTCTTGGAATCCAAAACACTATTATTTTCCTAAAACTAAAGTTCTGAAGCCCCTGAAGTCAGTGCAGCTCTGAAATTCAATCTCAAAGCGTTCTCAAAACAGTTGATAAAACTTTTTTCACAGTGTTTGTTATCCAATGAACAACTTTCACACTGATCTCAAAGGTAAAAGTCAGAATATCTTCTCAAAGTCACTGCTAGCAGATATCATCCAACTTTAATGAATCAGATATGGCCAATTTTGTTACCACAATGCCAAAAGGGTGCAATTAGGCACCACACCCGTCACAGAGACCTCTGTTTTGTACAACTGATCCGCTGGATCACGACTAGGGATTTCACTGACTGATTAGCCATGTGGAGTTTCATACCACGGGCAAGTGACATCATAAGACATGGGTGTGAAATGCTCAGATTTATTCCAAGAACTCACGAGTCGTGATTTTGGTGATCCTGCCGCTGTATGTTTTGTTTTGTGTCCTTGTAGACCTCACATTCATATTTTACTTGAGATAATGTTGAGTCGAGAGCCAAGCACAAACAAATAAATAAATAAATGTAGAGCAGGAGGAAACCAGAAAAACTAAATAAATAAAATGTAGAGCAGGAGGAAACCAGAAAAAAAATAAATAAATGTAGAGCAGGACAGGAGGAAACCAGAAAAAAATAAACAAATAAATGTACAGCAGGGGGAACCAGAAAAAAATAAATAAATAAGTGTAGAGCAGGAGGAAACCAGAAAAAAAATAAATAAATGTAGAGCAGGAGGAAACCAGAAAAAAAAATAAATAAATGTAGAGCAGGAGAGAACCAGAAAAAAAAATAAATAAATGTAGAGCAGGAGGAAACCAGAAAAAAATAAACAAATGTAGAGCAGGAGAGAACCAGGAAAAAAATAAGTAAATAAATAAATATAGAGCAGGGGGAAGCCAGAGTGTGGAGAAAACCTGCTGTGTCGAAGACAGTCACTCATCACATGAAGAATATTGCAACTGGGGATCGAACGTGGAACCTCAGAGGTGGGAGGTGCTCGTGTTTCCACTACACCACTCTGACGATATTAAAATGGTGTTCTCCGGTCTAACTCGACCCCGTACTTTGTCATTGGATCCGGTTCGTTAAATCTCCGTCAGATCCCAAACTTTATTAGTCCGATGGACGACATTTGGCTATTAGCAATATACCACCGCTCATTGGTCGCTACCAATGGTCTTGTTACCGTGGAAATTAGCTTCATAAGAGAGACAATGTTGGCATGCCACCGGGGCGACGCCGGAATGTAACGAAACAAAGAGACTCGGTAAGCCAGATTAAAGGGTGACGTTTCCGTTGTCAGTGCCCGTTAGGAATTAGAAGTTCTCAAACTTTATCTAGCTAATATATTTGTTGTGATTTCCTGCCTGATATCTGAAGCTGACAGATGCCGCTAACTCACGATGACGTTGATTTCGGTAATGAGACCAGCGTTGTCAGTCATACGGGGGATGTTCATTAGAAGTCGGTCTGTTGACTTGTGGTTGTCAGG
Source organism: Notospermus geniculatus (assembly GCA_002633025.1). NCBI lineage: Eukaryota > Metazoa > Nemertea > Pilidiophora > Heteronemertea > Lineidae > Notospermus > Notospermus geniculatus. The sequence continues at coordinate 73,443 of NMRB01000483.1, forward strand.
CGGACATCTTTGTGGGTCGAACATTGAGCTGATTACGGACTCAACATCACTGCAACGTTTCTAGGGTTAGTAAAGTAGACAAGAAACAACAGCAAATGAACTTTGGCGATTTTCAGAAGTCCCTTTTCCTGTATGATGCTGCGATGAAAGCAAAAATAAAAGGTCGGATTCGGCGTCGGGCACCTCCGAGGTCGGTTCAATCCCGGTCGGACATGCATTCCAGTCTCCTGACATGCAGTGACTTTCTTTTTGAAGAAATTTCTCTGAAATGAAACCTGTGCTCAAAACATTGCATCTATACCCACTGCATGTATGTGGTAAAAGTGGCCGTTCGCTTTTGTCTCCTGAGGAATCTGAGTTGTGATTCTTGGGAAAACGGAAAAAGCTATGCACTTGCAAATAGCAGGAATTATTTGTTGTGCTGTACAGAATAATCGCTGCAATTTGCAGCTTCATAGCTTTCACCATTTTCTCAAGGATCACAACTCAGATTCCTCAATTGACGAAAACGAATAGCTCCTTTGACTGCGTATGAAAGCCATAGAGAAACTTCTGACCTAAACTTTAAAACTGATGATTCCAGCCACTTCCGACAAATATTCTCGACACCGCATTGGTCAACTCATTGCAAACTTAGTGTGATTATAATATCGAACGCATCCGCTACATGACTGCGCAGGTCCACCCATTGACTTTCATAACCCGGCATCTTCTCCACGCTCGTATCTGATTGGCTGGTTGGTTGACACATGCCATGCAGGTCGTCATCATCGTCTTTGTCTTAATTCAAGCAGTTCCTTATAATCTGTGTTCGCTCTCTTGGTGACCAGATTCATTCGTGGACCCAAACATCAACTCCGAGTGAAGTGACTTGGATGTGTCAATTTCAGAAAAGATTTCATAACGAATTTCATCGTCCTCTCAGACTTTGTCTTCACAAAGTGTTTTGTCAGTAGCATTCTCTGGATCATAGTTGCATCGTCAAAAAGTGATTTCATTTTGGTCTTGTCGATTTCAAACGTATTGGACTTTGTTTCGGCATTTCCAATTGGATTGTGCATCTGAAAAGTTCACAGGAAAAGTCAATTTTTTGCCTGTTTGTTCAAAGTCTTGTTAATTGCACTCTTGCGGTGGGATCGATTTCGATTGTCGTGCCTGCGAGAGCCTATCGACGTGAATTTGGAAAAGAAAAGTGATTGATCCTTACTCCCACGTGTCAATCTAAATTTCAATTCAAAAATGTTTAGTGCCAGTATGGATTTCTCCATGTTCGGTCTGAATCTAATTGAACGGTACATCCATTCGTTACCAGAGTACAGCTTCGCAGCTCAGTCGTCAAATTTCATCGAGATTTGTTCCTATAACGGCCTGCTCCTTACAAAAAAAGTCATCGGTAAATTGATTTTACTAATTCTGGACTTGTCTGTAGGCGTGTCTGTCTGAAAACTAGATTTCATGAATTCTGGACTCGTCTGTGGGCGTGTCCACGTGTGCTTCAGAAGTATATTTCACAAATTCTGGACTTGTCTCTGGGCGTGTGTGCTGCAAAACTAGATTTCATGACTTCTGGACGTGTCTGTGGCATATGTGGCGAAAACTCAAAAACTTAACGATTTTTTTTGTCTCGTTGAAATGTGACCATCAGTTTGTGTTTACCGAACTCCTGACCAATTCTAGTATTTTCAGGTTAAGTGATTGGCTGAGACTGAAGAACACCTCGCTAAGGTTTCGTGTGTTTTGTTTCTTGCAGAATTCGACGGTGACACGGTCCTCTGTCGTGTCTGCGGGGATAAAGCGAGCGGTTTTCATTATGGAGTACACGCATGTGAAGGGTGCAAGGTAGGTTCTTTTAAATAACCTTATGAAATGCAGTCAGATTGTTTTAGTGCATTCATTCTTGGTGTTCTTGTTGTGATATACAAGTTGGTGTTATATCCTGTACTCATTTTGTAGCAGAGCTAGTGAGAGCCAAAATTTTGTCTGGATCATTTCAGGGATTCTTCCGACGTAGTATCCAACAAAAGATCCAGTACCGACCGTGCCTAAAAAATCAACAATGTAACATAATGCGGGTCAATAGAAACAGGTGCCAATACTGCAGGTGAGTTTCTACTTCTTTCTTCTTCATTTTCTTCTCTTCTTTTGGCCTCTTTATTCCTCTTTTACTTCTTCATTTCCTGAAGTTTGAGCAAAATTGTGCAAAGGAGAGCCGACTCGCACAAGGAAAGCCTCACGTGGGGAGGCTCTTTCTTTTGCTTCGAGAAGTCAGTTATAAATGCTCTCTCTCCATTTTGGTATTATGGTCGTTCAACCATTCTATGGAATATTAGGCAAGTTTACGTTCTTACATGTTTGCATAACACTTTTCAACTTCCTCCTTTTCAGATTAAAGAAATGTATATCCGTCGGCATGTCCCGCGATGCCGTCAGATTCGGCCGCGTGCCGAAGAAAGAGAAAGCTAAGATCATAGAACAAATGCAGAAAGTGAACCTGAATTCCCAGTTTAACTACCTCAACGCCATCTTACAGAACGAGACGAATATTCTACAGCAGACAATCAAAGCCCACATGCAGACGTGTGAATATACACGGGAAAAATTTGAACGATTTCAGAAGAAGGCGTGGCAGAAACCAGTGTTCGTGGATTGTCCCGCACATAGGGTGAGTAGAAGTGAACACAGACTTTTGTTGCGTAATGTTCTTGCCTTTGGTGCGGCATCAAACTGTTGTGGCCTAGTGGCTCGTGTCACTGTGGCTAGCAGTCAGAAGGTCCCAGGGTCAATCCCCACTGCTGGTGTGAAACTCTAGCTAAGTCCCTTTGCCGCTACTGGGAGGCGCTGTGGGCGGTTGTCCCTTTTTTCGACGTCCCGGTCCGTTGCACTGCGTCAAGGACGTCGTGACACGACGACGTTGCCTTGCTTTGCTCTGTTTTTGATGTCTTCAGTACAACTGCTCACAGCGCCGACCTGAAAATAAGAAGTTGTGCAGAATGCCCATTAGCTGTCCCCAGCCATGTGTCGTCAGTAATAACCTAATTCAATTCCCTCTCTTCTAGGCCTGCCCCCTCAACCCCAATCCAGGTGAAGAGGGAGAGGGAAACAAATGGGAGGATTTCTCCGATAGTTTCACGCCCGCCATCCAGAGCATCGTCGATTTTTCCAAGGGTATCCCAGGATTCACTGTTCTAAACCAAGAAGACCAAGTCACGCTGCTAAAAGCGGGGACATTTGAAGTCCTGCTGTTGCGATTGGCCTGCATGTTTGACACTCAGACTAATACCATGTTGTTTGCAAATGGGAAGTTGTACAGGAGAACGACATCGGTAAGTTTTGATATCTAGCAATGGGGGGGGGGGGCTGGATGGGTGGGGGGGGGCTGGAAAAGTTACGGTACATCAGTTGCAGAATTCTAGTTGGCTTCCTCATGTACCCAAGAAGTTTTTCGTTACTGGTCATGATCGACCAACAATACTGATTTTCAAAAAAGCTTGCCGAGAACACTGTAAACTTTGAAAAAATGGTAGAATGAATACCATTGTCCTTCCTTGGGTGAACTCCTACTGAGAATTTCTTTTCAAAAACCTTACCCCACCCTTGATTTCAAATTTCAGGACAACAGCAATGCTGGCTTCCTACAAGAGTCAATGTTTGACTTTGCCGAACGTCTGAACGAGCTGCGTCTAACCGACGAAGAGGTGGCGTTGTTCTGCTCTATAGTGATTATCGCGTCCGATCGACCAGGACTGCGTAATCCGGAACACGTTGAACGGATACAAGCGAAACTGACCCAGGGTCTGCAGAATATGATGTTGAAGAATCACCCTGAAGACCCAAGTAAGTTGCCACCATTTCAATGCTCCTTTTTCACTTCGGCTGAAGGATCTGGCCGCAATTTCTTCAGACACTTGGTAGTCTATTCTTGAAGACCGTGCTGTGTACATGTACCGGGGTACTTACAATCTGTTTTCTTGAACATTTCAGCAATGTTCGGCAAACTTCTCATGAAAATCCCTGATCTCCGCACCCTCAACACCCTACATTCTGAGAAACTTCTCGGCATGACGATGCTTCCATCAAAACTACGGCAACAACCGGACAAGATCTCAGTGAAAGGGACCAGTGACATCTGCAAGTAAGTGGACCTATTCAGTGCCAGAGCAAAATTAGTCTTGTAGAGAACTCAGGATAATGCCTGAGATAGCTAATTTACGAAAAATAATGGAAAATCGCCGTCATGTCAGTATAGCCCATTGTCAGCCAGATACTATGTTCTGCCACAAGTTTTCAGATGGCCTTCACAGTCATCGCTCCCTGTAGATTGAAAATAAAGGGCCTAGATAGACCCTCAGGTGCTGTGGGTAGGTACTGGAAAGGTTGTGGGGCACAGTGTACCAGTACTTTTGGTCAGCTCGGTGTTGAATAAAGATGAAAATATACCTGGTCAGATTTGTGCAAATTTTAAAATTTCGTGTTTTTTTTCAGAAATGAAAAGGAAGAGTGTATGGAGACTGCTGAAGCCAAGGAAGAGCCGAGACCACAGAATCACGTTAACGGATATATTCCAAAAGTTCCACAATATCCTCCAAACAACTACCTCAATGACGCAACCCAGAGAAGTCCAAATATGGAAAGGGAAACGTCCCCTCCTAACAGGGCCGTTTATCCACCACAGAATTCTGTTCCATTGTCGTATAACTCGGATTTAGTTTCAAGGATGAATCGTCAGGTTCCTGGGAACGGGGTACGGGTGGAATCCCTTATAGACCACGTAACGGCCAGGATGCCGTTTATGCAGGATGCCCGCCGCCCGATAAACCAAATGTTGTCTATAAACATTCCTACGACTGAAACAGAGCATGTGGCGCCACCAGTGGGAGCAGGTGAAGAGGAGAAGTGTTTCGGCGATCATGTGAACGGGATTATTGAAAAAGAATGCATTGAAACGAAACCTAAATTGATCCCTGTGGAATGTTTGCCCCTGAGGAAACGCTCGTTGGAAATAGATGACGCGCCGATGTCAAAGTTGCCACGGTTGATTCACGCCGGGCAGGAATTCGAAAAGTTGGGAGATATGTACCAGCCCGGGTCGCCGCCGAAATTAGGCATGATCTCACAGGTGATGATCCCAGAGCAGGAAAATCTACGTCAGGATATTTACGATAGTTCACGGCGTGGGTCGTTGTTGTCTAACGGCGAGGAATCTCGGAGTGCATCGGCGTCGTCGACGCCGAGCACTGCCCGGTCGCAGTCCCCGCCATCGACGGAGTCGTGCCTGTTGCCGTTGAAACAGTCGGATGTTGATCAGTTGGAGGCCAGGGATAATTTCTATCAAAGAATTTATGATACGAATGAAGTGCAGAAACTTGACCAGGCCACGTTAGAATTTGAGAGGTGCATGTCGGAAGCCTTGGAGAGGCAGAGAGCCATACGCAATCGTTCTGATTCATTTGGTTCTGTGTGCTCGAGTCAAAGATCAGATTCCTTCGGTTCAACGACGAGTCAGGATGACCTGATGGCTAAGAGGAGGGCCGTGAACGAACGCCTTGCGAAAAATTATCGTACGCTCTCTGGACAGTTACAGCGCCCTCTGGGGATTGATTTGGAATCAGACACTGCCAAAATGAACCGGGAGATATTTCTTTCAAAAATGGATGGAAAGACGCAGAGTGCCATAGCGGGTTTTGGAAAGCAGCAGGATTTTAGTGAAAGGTTTAGCAGTCAGTTGCAACAACGTTTGAAAATCTCACCACAGAAGCCTTTTGATGCATTAAGGACTCAGCTAAATTCTGGTACAACGACTTACACACAGTCGATAAAAGATTTGGTACATGCCAGCGCTGTGTCGAACCTTAAGGACAAACTGTTGCAGAAATCAGATTCGGCGGAAAATCTACTTCGTGGTACGCAGCTAGGGGTCCAGAGGACATATCGTGACGACGCAGGATTTCAAACAATGAGGAATATTTTGAATGGCCAAAAACAAGTCACAACTTCAGGACCGCCCCCTATGTTAGGGCCTGTGTACCAGAAGACCATCGCCAACGGTCACCAGCCGTTTTATCCCTACATTTATTCCCAGTTTCCCACCATGGTCTACCCGTACGCCATGATGCAGCGACTTCAGCCAGCAGCGCCTCCACAGCAAAAAGATCAAAAAATGGACGAACCACAAAGCAACGAAACTGGGTCACCAAAGCCTGATGATAAAGTCGTCGATACTCAAGCACGTCAGATGTCGCCAGGAAGGGAAGTCACATCAAGACCTGAATCTGTGGCGTCAGTTGCTGCGGAAGTTGAAAGATCAAATCTGAGGTGAATATCTAGTTTGTTGTTAGGGCATGCAATCTTCACCTTGCCACATGACAGGCAGTACCTTAGTATGAACCTAGTTTGATGGCACAAACATTGTATTCAATTTGTTTTGTCTTTATTTTCCAGCTCCCCTGTCGTAACACCAACCTCGGAATCAACGGCACCTCGGGCAGATGAGCCGAAGATTCTTGGAAAAGAAATGGTGTAATTGTGCAATTAATGGTCTGTAGATATGAATCGTCCAACCTAAAATATGGTTATTAACTTATTGTCACCCGTCGGGTGTCCCGTATTGTTAAAATGAGTTGTTTGATAATGTATCATGATTCTATTTGGTGTGCTTCAAAGATGAGCTAGCTCCATAGTTTACCGATTAAAATACAAAATTTTGACGTCACAAAAACCTGAATAATTTGCTGTGTTGTCATGGCAACCAAGAAATCTTTCTCAATTTAAAAAAACCATGTTGTGACAAACATTTTGGTGACCTGCTAGTGAGTAGGCCTACCTGAAATATGTGTGATTTTGACGCATAATTTCTTCAAATGTAATTTGGCTGATGGTGTCTCTTTGAACGCACTTCTAACAATGTTGTGTGGACTGTTTTAGTGCATTTTGTACTCATTGTTGTGCATTGAACCACTGAGACCATTCCACCCTAAGTTTGCCAAAGATCATGACGAATTAGATGGAATTGATATAGATTGACATGTACCGGTACATCGGCATGTACATGCACACAGTAGGAGTACCGTCAATAGGCTGTGGAATGAGTTCTCTGGTTGTTAGCAGTGTTTGGCAATGTTCTGCCTCACTTTTTCGGGGCTTACAGTTGTGTGATATGGAGTCACAGAGTTTCACCCCAAAAGGAACTAGGCCTTCCAATGCAGATTTATGGCACAACCCCTCCAAACGGTGTTCTAGGCCAATGCCGTAAGAAAGAAGCCATCAGATTTTTGGTGCCGCGTACTTCTGGGTTGAAATTCGTGAACAATAAAGGAGTTGTGATGAAATGTCCATGATTAATATGTGATTAGGAGAAGTCTGAGGTGATTAGTGTTCTTAATCTTAGATTATTTTGTTGCAAGAATTTCTTGGCGAAAAGACGTATGGTGTATCTAGTGATGGCGCTACCGACTCGCCACATCACCATTTATTCCTCGTCCTATGTGGCTCAGACTGATTTAATTTGGCTTTATTTATATCAGTGCGGAAGCTTCAAAGTATCGCCACATGGAGGCGTTGCGAGCAGTTGTCCCCCATCTTTTTTGACTTGAGAAGGGCGAGCCCGATGCCTGGGGATGCCAAGTGGTTGGTAAAATCTTAGAGAAATTCAAGTATAATTCCTCCAAGGTGGTAAAACTTGGGAGCAAATCCAATAATTGTGGACGAGAATATGTTTAATTATAAAGAAAAAAAAGTGCCATATTCTGTGCTTTAAGTGTGCTTCATTTTGGTGCTCTTGTTGATGGTCGCCATGGAAACTGTTTGTCTCGTTTTTGCGAAGTTTGAATTTGAATTCTTAATTTCTTTAATATGTGTTTTATGAATGGTTTATGTTGTGTTCAGTATGGTTACCGTGAATACCTCAAGAAAATGCTGAGATGGTATTAGATCAGAGCCGAGGCTTCAACGCCTGTGTTAAATGATTTCTTCCCGTTGCTTGTAGTGTTCGTGATTGGCAATGTCATGCAGATCAGAGCCGAGGCTTCAACGCCTGTTTTAAATGATTTCTTCCCGTTGCTTGTAGCTTGGAGGAATTATACTGACCGTCAGTATAATTCCTCCAAGCTTGTAGTGTTCGTGATTGGCAATGTCATGCAGTTTACAAATATGTGACCGAATGGAATTTTCACACATTTTGCAGTGGATCCAATGTTTTGTATAATAAACAGGCAATATAAAGAAATATCTTCAACGACCAAGGGTTCATATGTCACTTCGTCTTTGGACTACAAGAGAAAGTGACCGTTGGGCTTGATATTTTGAGATGAAGAAAAGGGACTGAATTTGGGCAGCTCGGGAAAGCTGGACCTGGTGATATCCAAAACCCTTGGAAAAATTGACATTTTGATTCCCCAGGCGATAATTTTCTGAAGTTGTGTCTTTACAGCTACGTATTTTTAAATATAATTGACCACAAGCAAACCTTGCCACAAATGCAGACCTAATAGAAAGCAAACAAAATGCAGACCTAATAGAAAGCAAACAAAATGCAGAGCTAAAAGATAGCATTTGGATGATAAATTTCCACTCTTCAACATGTTCTGTCTAACTTGGCCTTAATTTGTGTGCTCTACAAAGACATCGAAAAAGTTAGCTGTAAATTTATTGTAGGTTCTTAAATTATTTGAAGTATTCATAGTGTGTTAGAAATGTTTTTACCTTGTTGGTGACTAATGTGCCGATTTTAATAGATGCATGACCGGAGCCTGTCCCTGGGTTCTGTCCTGGATCCAAGGTTGGCATCACTGCGGCTGCTCTCATCTTTTACTTAAGTGGCTGCAGCGATTTCTTACCTGGACCCCAGGTGCTACCACTAGGGACAAGGTTGCTTTGTCAATGTGTGTTAGATTGTTGATACTGATAGTGTGGTAGTTCCTAGTCTAGCAATAGATGGCATGATTGTGTCACTGTCCAATGAGGAGCAACATAACCAGGACAGAAATTAATTTAGCTACGTTTAATCAGGAAATGTGCCTATTTCTGAGTAAGGGTTTTTCAAACGACAACTCTGCCATCTTGTGCTAGATTTTCAAATACCAATTCTGCATGTGCATATTATATGACTTAATCTAAGTAATTTATTCGTGGTTTTGTCTAAAATATACTCCAACTGTCCTGCAGGTTGGAACGGTGAACCTTGCATCATCTTTTCGGATTTTTGTACGGCGTGCAATGTCCAAACTGGATGTGAAAAAAAACTGTATCTCAATACTTTTGCAGGAAAAATAAAACATTATTGAAAGTATTTTTGCCTTCGTGTTATTTGAAGCATTTGGCCTACATCATGGCGTGGTGGCAGAGTTACTTCGTATTTGATTTTTTCGTCAGGGCCGAAGCCATAGCATTATTAGCCCTGGTAAGTATGGAAGAGGCCATCTCAAGCTGCTAATGTTCCTCACTTGTATTGGATGGGGTCTTTTTACTTGCTCATGCAAAGGGCAAGTAAATGAACAAGGCACCGAGGCTTACCGTAATACTGTCCCATGCAACGGACGTGAAGGCCAGGGATGATGAATCGAATATGGGCTGGGCTGGATTCCAACCCAGGACCTGAGCAAACGTGATAACCACTAGGCTATCAAGGCATGGTGGGAAGGTGGTGTTAGAAATGATTCAATAGATGGCACCACTGCAGCAGTGGTGGCAAGCTCTCCAACTCAGTTCACATTCAAGGTATTGCCTGTTATGTGACCAGGTGTATTCAAAGAAATGAGGACGGCATGCTACCAAACTAGGTTCATATTCAAGGTATTGCCTACCATGTGGCAGGGTGTACTCTAAGAAATGAGGACAGCATGCTCTCAAACTAGGTTCACACACGATTGCATTAAATAAACAACAAAATGCTAGTTTTAATCACATAATCATTATAATTCATTAAAATCACAATTCCATCCGCTCACCTAAAGCTACAAATTTCATCATAATAAAGTTATACCATTCTGTTCTGGCTTGATGAAATGGTAAAATGTTTTAAAGCGTGTGGTTTATAATAGACCTCTTTAATCCATATCAACATCCAAGGAACAATCTTTAAAACGACTCGTAATAATAGTCACTTCTTGTTCCTCTCTCTTTCAGACTAAAATACAGAATAAGATATTCCATCTTGGCTAAAACAGTCTAAAAAACACCCTTTATCATCACGATCAAAAAGGTATCTTCTGTACCTTCATTCGATCAAATACTAAAGAATAAAATATTCAATTACTAACAACCATAAAAATCTTACAAGTCATTCGTCATCATATAGCACAATATAAACATGAAAGGGCCAGCCCTTTATCCCTTGTTCTTCTCACATAGGATTCTCCTTTTTCCCTTAAGAGCCGGTGAGCCATCCATGGCAAGCTCTGAAACTATGCCTACCCTGTGGCAAAGTGTAGAGTGTATTCCAAGAAATTAAGAAGGCATGCTTTATAACTAGGTTCATATTCAGGGTACATGTATTGCCTATCATGTGGCAAGGTGTATTCCATGAAATGAAGATGGCATGCTCTATAACTAAGTTCATATTCAAGATATTGCCTACCATGTGGCAAGACGTACAGTGTATTCCATGAAAATGAAGGTGGCATGCTCTGTAACTAGGTTTCTATTCCAGGTTTTGCCTGCCTTGTGCCAAGGTCACTTCAGAAGTCTCACCAACGATAAGAACAGTCGTTAGGTACAAAAACCAAGTTAACATTATCGGACCGTGGTCTTTTTCAAAGCATTCTGCAGCCTAGCAATGTTGGCATCAAGGTTAGCAAGTCCCTCTCGGAAGGTACGATCATCTTGAGAATTTATCGAGGATACAGATGACGACGTGAGGATGGATTCAGACCCTATGGATTTCCCGTCGTCGAAACTCGACAGAGATGACATCATGGAACTGTCCATGTCTGTTCCTTGTCGCGTTGATTCCAGGTGAAAGGAGGCAGTGTACTGTCTGAACTGTCCCTGTGGGTATTTATTGAAATAGTCTGTAACGCTATACCGTGAATAAGCCGACGTGTCAGATCGTGGTGTTGCAGGTTCAGGAATAAGTGGCGTGCATGTCACCACCTCTGGTATTTTTGGAACGGCCAAAGGTGGCGTCACCGGGCGCCGTGAAACTTTTTCCGACACAGACGAAACAATCGTCGACTCGTCATCTTGTTGATTCACAAAACTGACAGTTTTCGATTTCGTGTTCACTTGACCATATCCTGGACTCCGGGACTTTTCCTCCCCGCTGCCTTCGAATCCCTGCGGGCTTGGCCTAGATTCGAAACGCGCAGGCCTAAAAGGACTCGGTCCATCTTTCTCTGGTTCCTCAGTCATTTTCGGTGACCGTTGGGCATACGTCTCGCGGACCTCCATATCAGCAAGCCCTAATCCTGGCGATCCAATCTTCTCTGCCGGTTGGTTCGTTTTGTTGAATTCCTCCAGCGCTTGTCGGGTCAATCGACTTGCTCCCTGGCCTGCAGGGCTGCAATGATTTGACAACGGAGCCTGGGGACGGGAGGGGTCATAGCGAATCTTGTACTCGCTGTAAAGAGAATAATGAAAAGTAACGTTGATATTGGCCAAACAATGAGAAGTGATAACGTCACTTTGCCTCAGTTCCCCCTCCCCCACACA